>CM019171.2:16350095-16492009 GCA_009739505.2 Apolygus lucorum
TTCCAAGTCAAATCCAACCTTCTCCTAGTCAAATCCAACCTATTCCAAGTCAAATTCAACCTTTTCCAAGTCAAATCCAATCTCTTCCGAGTCAAATTAAACTTTTTCCTAGTCAAATCCAACATTTTCCAAATCAAACAACAACAACATTTTTCCAGTCAAATGCATATTTTTCGTCATTTCCCTAATAATGGTGAAAAGGTTGAATTTGAGTTGGAAAAGATTGAATTTGACTCGGAAAAGGTTGAATTTGACTTGGAATAGGTTGGATTTGACTAGGAAAAGGTTGAATTTGACTTGGAAATACTATAAACCGATGAGTTTGGGTGCAGGTTGAATAGGTACAAGTGCGTATTGGCATAAAATCGGTATATATTTAGATGGAGTTCTGGATACAAATGTGGAAAATATATTAATTTTACTTTGATATTGTTGACGCCGCTTATCTTGCTCATGAACTTTCATGTTCCCTTTTCCCCATCGCGCCTCCCTGCTCGATCCGAGAGCTTCAGTCGTCTCAGAGCCCTCCCCTCGCCGCTATCCGTATCATGAACATTTCTTTAATAGTCAGTGGTGGTGAATTAAATTCAAAATACGCGGGTGTTGTATTAGGGGTAGGTAGGTCATACCATCCTTTCTCCTCATTTCCTATACATACCTATATTTCTTCCGCGCAATCGCCCGCCCGCTTCTATAGAGTCAGCGTATCACCACACTGCAAGGTAAGGTTGTACTAATAATATTCGTTCTGGAGCAGAGGTACTCCGGTGGTCCTTTTCAACGTATAATATCAAAATCGAGCTATCGAAGTTCGGGGATCGTAGTTATAGAGAACCAGCATTGTTTTATCCCCACCTAAATTGGTACTGGCACCAACATTTGGCCCTTGACGAGTCCGGATCTAATTTGAAATCATTTTGCGTAAATTTGTATAATCTTGAATCTAATAAAATTTTGTTTTTCGCAATAAGAACGTCATATTTCGGTGGTAGGTTACTGTGTCTTGTTTTCAGTTTTGAACCTTCCTATTGACGTTCTTAGCATTGTATTTATTCAATTTGTAACTTTTTGTAAATTTATTGCGTTTTTGTATTGCAAAATTGCGCGAATTCCCCTAAATTCGGCAACGTGCTCTTGGAATCGAGTAGCGGTAGGTAGCTTTGGGGAAGCAGGTTCATGTTTGTAGGATTAGCGGCACTTCGTTCATGTTCGTGTTCTTGTTCTTGCACGAACGTCCTAAATATAGTTGAGTGGCTCAATTCGACTTCTTACTATTATCAAGTCATTGCACTTTGAGACTATCTTGATAAGCTTGCCTACTTCGATTCACAGTTGACACTTGGTGATAGATAGTTACCTACCTATTCTAGTCAAGCTGTTGAAACTTGTTTGTCATTAAATGGTAATAAATTTTATTACCATTGAATATATTTTCGATTTTGAATAACATTTGTATTTTGGTGAATTTTGAATTTATTTATTACTACTTGTCTGAATTTGATACTGATTGTAGTGGGTATCAATATTTGATGGGGGTTTGAGGTGTACTAGTACACTTACGAATAAGTTAGCTACCTATACGTTTTCGTGAGTGTATGAGTTGGTTCATTGGCGTTTCTGTGGCTTGAGTCATAATATTATCAAAGTTCCTCTATCCTCCAAATCCTAAATAGGTACCTACTCCCTTTCAATTTTCTTGTACCTATATTTCTTATTGCGGTTATATAATGGCTGGCAAGGTTCGTTTGAAGATTCTCACTGCTAAGATTGCTCAACTTTCTTCACGCATTAAGAGTATTTTGGAGCTTTCAAAGAGTCTTACACCAGAAACTACGCCGTTATTCATTCAAGAGACTAAGGATTTGGACATTGTTATGACTAATTTTGAAGAATCGTATGTCGAGTTGGAGGAGGTGAAATTAGAGATCGACGAGAACTATATTCCGTCATTTAGCGAAATTAATGTTTTTTCAAAGATGGTTTGCGAAATAAAGGTTGCATTGGCTAATGTGATTCCTGTACCCAGTCAAGATTCCACAGCGAGGACTTCTCGTGGAAGTTTAGGGCCAGCTATTTGTAAGGTTAAGCTCGAACCAATAAAGCTTATGACTTTTGAGGGTTTCCCTGAAAATTGGACCCCGTTCTATCAACAATTTTTGGAACTGATTGATCAAAACGAGGAGCTCACAGATCTTCAGAAGGTAAGCTACTTAGTTTCTCACCTGACTGGTTCTGCAAAAAGTATTATTGCAGGTATCCCGCCTACTGAGGCCAACTATGGTTTGTTATTTCAAACACTGAAAAACCGTTTCGAGGATAAGCGCGCTCTAGGTCATTATTTCTTAGACAAAATAATGAATTTTAAGGCTATCCCTGTAGAATCGGAAAAGGGTCTCAACTCGTTCTTGGAAGAATTTGTGGGTTCTACGGCTGCTATGAAAAAGTTAATGCGACCGGATGATTTGTTCGACTTTTGTTTGGTGCATCTTGCCACGAAAAAATTGGATTCGGAAACCATTCGGCATTTTGATATGGCTCATCGTGAAGACGCCTTGCCGAAATTCGATGACTTGGTAGAGTTTGTGCGCACTCAAGCAAAAATAATTGCTCGGTCAAAGAAACTTGTAACTTTGAAACCGGGTAATAGTTCGAGTTCAAAAAACCCTCAGGTATTTGTAGCTCAGGAATCTACCGCCCTTGAAAAATCTAGTGTTATTTCGCAATCTCATAAACCATTTGAAAATTCGAAAACTGACAAATCATGTTCTTGTTGCAATTCAAAATTTTCGCACACTTTGGAGAATTGCAAAACGTTTTTGAAAATGCAAGCTCGGCAGAGGTTTGATTTTGTTAAGAGATTTCGTCACTGTTATCGATGCCTGGCCAAACATTTTTCGAAATCATGCACATCGAATTTGAATTGTTCAAAATGTCAGCGTCCACATCATGAACTAATCCATTTCAGCGACCCTCCTTCAACTCCCTCGTCGGAAAGCCTTGTTCCAACTCTGTCTGCTGCTGCTGCGACGTATCACCCCTCTTCGGTTGGTAAATCTTCGTCTCTTCTAGCTGCTGCTTCGAGTTCGTCATTTTTTAGTTCCACCGTTTTGCTCGCTACCGCTCAGGTGACTGTGATTGACAGATTTGGTCATCCCATCGTGCTTAGGGCGCTTCTTGATAACGGATCCCAATCTCATTTTCTCCGGAAAGCTTGTTGTGAGAAGCTGGGTCTTCCTACTCGTCCTCTGCATTCGCTAGTTAAATGTTTGGGAAAAGGAACAGCACCTGTCAAGGAACTGGTATCGTTCACATTTCGATCGAGAGTAAATCCTGATGTTCAGTATTCCATCGATGCTTTGGTGATGGATGATTTGACTGATCATATCCCTGCGGTTCCGATTGATTTGGCGGAATTGGGGCACCTCGTGGATTTGGATTTGGCTGATCGTACGTTCAGCGTACCTGGACCTATTGATTTGCTCATCGGAGCTCAATTATGGCCTTTAATTTGTGGTACTCGTAAGATAGTGGGACCCCCTAGTACACCAGTGGCGCTGGATTCGTCTCTGGGATGGTTGATCATGGGTTCCACTCCAACAGCCCCTCATTCCTTCTCAAATGTTTATTTCTCGTCTATTGAAGAACCTGTGGACAAACTCCTCGAAAAGTTTTGGCTCATCGAAGAAGTACCCTCGGCTCCAGCTGCGCCTGCTCCTGATGATAAGGATTGTGAGGACTTCTTTAGTAGTACCGTTAAGCGGAATGATGATGGAAGATTTGTTGTTGCTCTACCGTTCCGTATTTCTTCTCAACTGCTCGGTGATTCGTTCAACATGGCAACTCGTAGTTACTTGGGTCTTGAACGACGCTTATCCAAAACTCCAGAAATGCATCGGCAGTATGGAGACGTGATAAGGGGATATTTGGATGAGGGGTATTTGTCTGTGGTTCCTCCTGATCAATTGGATCGACTTGGTGTCTCGTATTACATCCCTCATCACTGTGTTTTGAAGCCCGATAGTACGAGTACTCCACTTCGCGTGGTCTTGAATGCGAGCGCAAAAACTTCGTCAGGTCTCTCGTTGAACGATGTTCTGCATATCGGACCAAAACTTCAGAACGATTTGGTTTCTGTATTATTGAATTTTAGACTGTTCCAATATGCCTTAACAGCCGACGTCAGACAGATGTACCTTCGTATTCTGGTACGTGATGAGGATCGTCGGTTCCAGCGCATCATTTGGCGTTTTGGTCCACAGGAGGAATTGCGCGTCTATCAAATGAACACTGTAGTATTCGGAGTTGCGCCGTCGCCGTACCTCGCATTGCGTGTTATCCATGAACTGATTGCCCTCGAGGGAGATAAGCTACCTTTGGCCGCCAATAGTGCAAAGCAGGACATGTATATAGATGATTATCTTTCTTCTGTGTCATCGGAATCAGAAGCATGTTCTTTGCAACAACAGATGAATGCTCTGTTCTCAGCTGGCTCGTTCACCCTTGCTAAGTGGGCATCCAATTCCGAAGCTGTTTTATCATCAATTCCTGAGGAGCTGAAGTCTTCTGAATATTTGTCATTAGATTCTGAGCCATCAGTAAAAGTATTAGGACTCCAATGGAACCCCACGCAAGATGTGTTTTCCGTCAAAGTTAATGTACCTCCAGATAAGTGTACTAAGCGATCTATGTTGTCGGCTATTGCTAGGATCTTTGATCCCTTAGGATTCCTGGCACCTTTGACTATCTTAGCAAAGGGTCTCATCAAGACTTTGTGGAGTCTTCATTTGGATTGGGACCAGACTCCGTCGGAAACTGTTTGTCGTCTGTGGAGGGAGTTCCTTGATGAGCTACCTCTCTTGAAAGATTGGTGCATTCCCCGGTTTACATTTGTTTCGCCAGGAACGTATTCTGCCTTAGTTGGATTTGCGGATGCTTCGCAGACTGCTTATGGAGCCGTGTTATATGTTTTGACTCGATCGCAAACTGGTGATACCAGGCTCAATCTGCTGCTCGCCAAATCGAAAGTCGCCCCTATGAAAACAGTTAGCATACCCCGCCTCGAGCTCTGTGCTGCGGTCCTGCTCTCGTCTTTGATTCGTTGGGTGTCAGATTGTTACTCTCCCAGACATACGTTCAACGAAATCTTTGCATTTACAGACTCCACGGTCACCCTCCAATGGCTTTCGTCGTCACCATCTCGATGGAAGGTGTTTGTATCAAATAGAGTCTCCAAAATCCAGGAGAACACTGACCCTAACTGTTGGTCCCATGTGAAGGGAGAAAATAATCCTGCGGATTGCCTGAGTAGAGGATTAACTGGTAAAGCTTTGTTGGAGCACAGGATGTGGTTTTCGGGTCCATCGTGGTTGTTTGATCCAGTCGATACATGGCCAGTGACTAGTATTCATAATTTGGGAACGCCTAGTAGAGTGACGGAGGAGAGAGTTGTATCACTTGCAACCACCTCATCGCGACCATGGATTTTACATCAACTTCTCGAAAGGGTCTCTAGTTATCGCAGATTGATTCGTGCAACGGCATATGTATTGAGAGCTATACGTCGCACTCGGTATCGCACAGGCATATTGCGTGTCGCAGAGATCGCGGACGCTGAAAATAGATGGCTTCGACAAGTTCAGCAGCTCTATTTCCCTGGTATAATTTCGTATTTGGAAGCATCCACGAAGAAGGATCGCAAAAAATTGACTCGGGATCCACTGATCGGGCGCCTTGATCTTTTCATTGCTGATGGTATTATCAGGGTGGGGGGTCGTCTACAATATTCTAGACTCTCGTATGACCATCGCCATCCTGTATTGCTCCCAAAAAATGGTCGCTTTGTGGAAATGTTGGTTGATCAATACCATTCTGACAACCTTCATACAGGTCCCCACCTATTGCAGTCTCTCTTGAATATGAGATTTTGGATACTCTCTGGCCGCAATTTAGTACGTCAAAGGGTCCATAAATGCAATATTTGTTTCAAGGCCAAACCTAAAGCTCTGGAACCAAAAATGGCACCTCTACCTTCCGTCAGGTTTCAGCAATGTAAAGCCTTTCTCCATTCTGGTGTTGATTACGCTGGTCCCTTCGCCATATCTATGTCGCGACGACGCGGTCGACCAACTCTGAAAGCGTATGTTTGCCTCTTCATTTGCCTATCCACGAAAGCAGTCCATTTCGAATTAGCTTCAAGCCTCTCCACTGATTGTTTCCTCGCGGCATTCCGCCGATTCTTGTCTCGACGAGGTCCGTGTCAGGTGGTGTGTTCGGACCAGGGGACAAATTTCATTGGCGCTAAGAATAGATTGGAGGATCTGTATGGTACCATCGCCTCGTCGAAGTTCAATGATGCAATAGGAGATGAGTTGTCGACTCGAGGGGTTGAATGGCGTTTGAACCCGGCAGCCTCACCTCATTTTGGAGGTATCTGGGAGCGAAACATACGGACATTCAAGTCACTAATGTACAAATGCATTGGCATACAGCAGCTTACTTACTGTAATAATCCAGATCGAAGCAGTAGTCAACAGTAGGCCTCTCTCTGTTTTGTCTGCGGATCCCAATGGACCAACAGCGCTCACACCATCGCACTTTCTCACTTTTGGATCATCACTGGACCACTTTCCTGAAGAGGATCTTTCAAAAATTCCTGTGAATCGCCTTGATCACTACCAGCTCGTGACCAGCATCGTGCGGGGCTTTTGGAAACGTTGGCAACAAGAGTATCTTCACACTCTCCAAGCTCGCGTGAAGTGGAGAGAGGATGCAAATCCCATAACTAAGGGTACCGTGGTCGTTATCATGAAGGAAAATTCGTCGCCACTCCATTGGCCGCTTGCTGTGGTCACCGAGATCTGTCTCAGCCCTGATGGAGTGAGTCGTGTTGCCAAGCTACGCACCAACCAAGGCGAGTTGGTTAGGTCGTTGGTACGGTTGTGCCCACTTCCTACGCAATAGTCATTGCCCTCATCCCTCATACCTATGTTATTCCTGTTATCCTTATTAATATTTATCTAATCTTTGTTAATGTTCTGGCTCTGGTTGCCACTAACTGCCTTGAATTGATTTATTGTATGCCTATACTAACCTGTTTTTTTGTTGTTGAATATTAGATTTTCTTGAGGAATTTATGAATTTTTATAAATTCTGAAATTGTATTTCAGGGTGGGGGGAAATGTTGACGCCGCTTATCTTGCTCATGAACTTTCATGTTCCCTTTTCCCCATCGCGCCTCCCTGCTCGATCCGAGAGCTTCAGTCGTCTCAGAGCCCTCCCCTCGCCGCTATCCGTATCATGAACATTTCTTTAATAGTCAGTGGTGGTGAATTAAATTCAAAATACGCGGGTGTTGTATTAGGGGTAGGTAGGTCATACCATCCTTTCTCCTCATTTCCTATACATACCTATATTTCTTCCGCGCAATCGCCCGCCCGCTTCTATAGAGTCAGCGTATCACCACACTGCAAGGTAAGGTTGTACTAATAATATTCGTTCTGGAGCAGAGGTACTCCGGTGGTCCTTTTCAACGTATAATATCAAAATCGAGCTATCGAAGTTCGGGGATCGTAGTTATAGAGAACCAGCATTGTTTTATCCCCACCTAAATTGGTACTGGCACCAACAGATATCCTTGGTATTTTTACAATTAACCCCCCAAGGAAGAAAAAAAAATCTCGTTTTTGATGGAATTGTTTTGTGTTTTCTCATCATTGAGTCTTAAAAGTGTCCCAAAAAAAAATGATCAAAAAATGTTACCCCCACCCTAGTCACCAGAACAAGGTGTGCCATGTATGGCAAGCTCGTCTCTACCATGAGCCATTTTCAACCTTCAACTCAACGGAAACGCGGAAGGATGAAATCTAGCATCAGACTTATGGACGAGACCTCTCTGAACCAATCAAGGGGGTTGGCGACAAAGAAACGTGACCTGCATGGGCAGGAAAAATGTTTTTCTGGAACATGCTCGCTGTGCCACCTGTGGCACGCTAGTCCTTCGTGGGTTAACCCCAATAAGGAAAGAGCCGACCTTATTGGGGGTATGAGGATTACGATACTGGAAGGGTCCAAAGCGTCACCAGCGGTCGTCCTCAAGGCAGTCTTACGGACCTGCAGCGCTGCAGGTTTGACGAAGGCGACAGCGACTGGGGACTATGGACAGCCTTAGACACCGTGGTAGACGATACGTGATGAAAAGTCCGATTTCCCAAGAAGCTGCGGAAGAAATGCGATATGGTCAGCATAATAAATGAATGAATATTGTGCAATATTCTGCTGGGAGTGCCATCTTTTCAAATACTTACGTCGGCTCCTTGGCGGTAAAGGTAGAAGTATGGAGATGAAAATTACTGCAGGCAGTCCATCCAAAGATGCTTAATAAAGAGCATCAGGCTTGAGAAGCGTCAACGTGGTGCTGAGGAGGTATCGGTGGCACTGACCTCTACAGAACTAGTCTTGATCGGAAGGTGATGGTACTGAGGGGAGGAAGGGGGGATCGTTAACTGATGGGAGTCCTTTCATGACACCTCGGGTCGAAGTTGCGAGAACACACCAGATGGTTTTGTCGTTTCTAATTTGTCCTTCTATGTCCTGCAACGGAGGATATGTCTTTTCTTAGTTATGGCAAAGTGTGCAGATTGGACTGCCATAGGCAGTTATTCTGTAGAGACGGTTGGCCAGGAAGTCATGCCCCGTTTGAATCCTGAAGCAATCCACACTTTGCTTTCTGGGCAGTGTTTTGGGTTTGAGTATGGGATCTCTCAGTAGGCCCATTGCTTTCCCTCTGCTGCTCTTTCATGGTTTTCTCGAGCTAGACAGTTTTTCTTGGCGTCGACCAGGTATTTGGCTGTGCTGTAAGGGAGAGGAGCGTCGGGGTGCGGTGAAAACGACCCTCTTTTGGACATCGCATCCGCTTTCTCATTTCCCTCTATTTGGCAATGCGATGGAACCCACTGCAGCACTAGTTGGGAGCCCTCATCTAAAGCTTTTCAATGGCTGAGATTTTGCAACCAGCGATCCAGTTATAAGGATATAATTTACCTAGTGTCGTTTACGCCCTGTTTGTCTATGCAGATTATACCACTGTCTTTGAACGGAAAGTCGTAAAAAGCAATAATCGGAGAAGCGCATTGAGGGTTAGTATTAGTATATCTTTGGTCGTAGCCAGTAGCTGGTGTCACGACGTCTATGACATGGCCAAACAATGAAAATGGCAAAAAGTGACAAAATCAGAAGTTTTTCCAATATAATTGATGGAGATTGATGGGTAATGAGCTAACAAAGAAGCGGGAATAAGCGTAGCTCCTACCTCCACCACCTAATCAACTTGTAGTACATCAGGCTGGCATCGAGCAGAATCATCTCTTGCCTCCCATTTTAACCTTAGCTTTTGTTCCCTTTACACGACCCAATCCTGTTTTCCTGTATCGGGGCCGATCACCCTGTGTCCTGAAAACAGGTGGCGTAAAGGAGTACTCCCTGCCCAATAGGGAGTAGGGGAGCCAGGGCGATAGAGCGGACTTTCCTCCCTATCCAGGGAGATAAGGTCCTGTAGTTCTGGAAGTTTCTCGAATTACCACTAGATTGGGCGAATAACATCATAAACATAACTCATAAACGTCGTTTTTAAGTCGGCTCGTTCTTGCTACAAAGTCTACAATTGTTGATTTCAATGTTTACCATTTAACTTCCTAACAATGTTTTATCGTTTCGACCTTTCTATCGTTTCTATCTGTATAATACTTTGAAATCTGGTTCTTCCTACGTGGATTATAATCGTAGATCAGTGAAATGAAATTTTGAAAAAAACTGACGATCCTATTTTTGTCTCAATAAAAAATTGGAAAAATCAAAAAAAAATTATCAACAGATCTATATCAAAAGATGTATCGTAAATTCGTAGACTCTCTTTAACTGTTAAGCTCTGAGTGTTCTTTTGTTTTTGAACAATCTTGTATAAATTTAACATGAACGGCGTATAAAATTGATTGAGCTGTTGAAAGCTTTTATAAAATAGTTTATAAAAGCGAAAATTCGACCAAATTAATACATTTCTTTTTTCTATATGAATATCAACATTTTTTTAAATAAAAAATTTGTTTGTTGTTACTTAATTATAAAAAGGAAAGGTGAAAAAAAATGTATATAATCATTAGGAATTAGTTTTTAGTGTTTAGGCCAGAAAAGGAAGGTTGAAGAAAAAAAAGTTGCATATCTGAGTTTAAAAAATTGATTTTTTCAAATCGACTAAGTTTTTCACTGCATGTAGTTTGTAAATATATTGACATAGGTTTAGGATTTAAATGGATGATTTGTACTTTACCTTCAACTCAATGTACCTAAGTGATACATTCCAACGAAAATTTGTTTAATCTAGGTTATTTAAACAATCTGGCTGGCTTCGCCGTTGAAAAGATATTACCTTCGTTTTTTGTCATTAGCATTTTATGTATAGTGTACATTTTTTACATGATAAGTAATTTATGAAAACAAAACGTTATCTGTTGTAGTGCGTTGTTCAAGCAAATTAAACCAATTAATACCCCCTCCTCTAAAAGTGTTGTATCCGTATCCAAGGAAACAAAATTCAATGTCACAATCATAACATAGAACCGTGAACATGGAGGATGAAATGAGCCATACTGTGTTTAAGACAAATTTATCAGTGTAAGGATGAAATGTGAATAAGTAATCTTTCATGCAGATTGAAAAAAAATTGATTTTCAACAACCGTTTTGATTTTACTAATCCATAAATTATTGTATAAGCAATAAACACGTTTCATGTACCTCACACTTGAAAATGTATGCAATTTAAAATAATTAGAACAATTTAATGGTTCAATAACAAATTAGGTGTATTCTTTTCTGATTGTTCATCTTTTTTGATATTTATGAAAGTGTCGTTTTTAAAAAGAATGTTATTTCTCTTCTCAGTGTCCTTGTAATTTGCACGGGAGTTTTTTAAAACAATTAAATGTTAACGGAAAGAAGGTTTTAATGTAAATACACGATCACAAAATGAGCTCTCTCTTATAGGAAAAAAAATGTCTGTGGAGCTGCCTAACGTGAACTATGCATGGTTTTTAAGGTCTTAGTCTCGTTAATTTTTGGAAAAAGCCGAGATTTGTTTAATTTCAACTTTATTGTGGCAGAAGAATCATTGGTGATTGGATGAAATTATAATGTTGATTTAAAGTAGGTAATAATTATTATATATTGACATTATTATACTATGATAATTTGAAAAGAGTTCATCAATTTCTAGTCATCCAGTGTAGTTGAAGACGAGAATTGAAATGCAGCAATGAGCCAATTCCAAAATTATCTGTTTTGAGTTAACACTCGCCCGATCTAGTGGTGATGCGAAGAACTTCCAGGAGTACCTGCTCACTAGGTAGCTATGGAAGTTCCTCGAGTCACCAAACAATATAGCTTCAGGTACATACGAGATCAAAACGCTTGTCAACTCATAAATGACAATTTTGAAGTTGGGAGATGCAGATTTCGTTGTTGATGCAGGGTCTTCAATTATAGATTTTCCTTGTAAAATTAAAGGTTTTTCGAAACGAAATGAAGGTTTTTTATTTCAAAATAAAGGTCTTCGATTTCAGAACGAAGATCGTTAAAATACGTTCACTGCAGATGATACCCTATGAATTGGTAGGATTCATATGACTGGTCCCCTATGAATTGGTAGGATTCATATGACTGGTCCCCTATGAATTGGTAGAGTTCATATGTTTGGTCCCCTATGAATTGGTAGAGTTCATTTGTTTGGTCCCTATGAATTGGTAGAGTTCATATGTTTGGTCCCCTATGAATTGTTAGAGTTCATATGCTTGGTCCCCTATGGATTGGTAAAGTTCATATGTTTGGTCCCCTATGAATTTGTAGAGTTCATATGTTTGGTCCCCTATGAATTGGTAGAGTTCATAAGTTTGGTCCCCTATGAATTGGTAGAGTTCATATGTTTGGTCCCCTACGAATTGCTAGAGTTCATCTGTTTGGTCCCCTATGAATTGGTAGAGTTCATATGTTTGGTCCCCTACGAATTGGTAGAGTTCATATGTATGGTCCCCTATGAATTGGTAGAGTTCATAAGTTTGGTCCCTTATGAATTGGTAGAGTTCATATGTTTGGTCCCCTATATGAATTGGGAAGATGGTCCCCTATGAATTGGGAGCATGGCTCCCTATGAATCCTACTAATTCACAGGGGACCATCTACAGTGAAAGTATCTTAACGATCTTCATTTTGAAATGGAAGATCTCTATTTTGAAATGGAAAACCTTTATTTTGTTTCGGAAAACCTTTAATTTGACGTGTAAAAGCTATGTAATAATTTAGGTACCTTTAATGAGGTACTGTTTGAAAAGTACATAAAAACTCCTCTTGTACCTATTTTATTATTTTTCTAGTGAATCCATGCATAGTTCACGACAGTGTGGCGCAGAAATCTGCTTTTCATAATCTATCTATCTTCTCACTGTGTCTCTGTCTATAACAAAAACAAAAAAAAAATCTCGACTCGACTTAGGTGAACCGAATGACAAACACTGTTGCTACAATTAGAGGCTAATTTTCATTTTCTCTGTCTTCGTAACGTTTTGTTACCAATTTGTAAATGATAACTGTAACGATGTTTCCTTACCCTGTATTTTTGTAGGCTAGTGATGGGATAGTTGCGGTCCGACATTTTTTCACTGAGGACACGCCCCATTTGCCTGATGACAATCACTGAGCAACAGTGAAACATAGTCGGTTCTCTCGACCTGAAATTGGATACTACGTAGATAACGCCTCCATCACCTGTCCTTCGAAACGTCTTTGGATGACCTTGAGAGGTCGGGTGGTGGGGATCCAAGGTCGAGAGGCGGAGCTAACGAGCTCGGCATCTTCCACTTTGTTTTCTCTCTTCGTATTTTTTGGACATTTTTTTTATTTATCTATCGTAAGTGGAATAAAGAAGATTGTCTACCTAGTTTTAAGAATATAAAATCTTCAACAGATTGTTATTTTCATTTCTAGGTGATGAATAA
This sequence comes from Apolygus lucorum, assembly GCA_009739505.2. Lineage (NCBI taxonomy): Eukaryota > Metazoa > Arthropoda > Insecta > Hemiptera > Miridae > Apolygus > Apolygus lucorum. The sequence goes on from CM019171.2 coordinate 16,363,135, forward strand.
ATGTTTCTTTTCGTCAAGTTTATTTCATTTTTCCTGACCCTTCAAAATCTATAAATAGTCCTATGGCAGTCAGAAGAGTATTTTTTAGCGCTTATCGCCAAATGGAAGGGGCAAAAACTTGAAAAGTTATATTTAAGTTGGATATTTTAAAGTATTTTAGAAATTCATTAGTGCTCGGCCCTAGGGAATTGAAAAACTGAAAGATTGCCGCTGGAATCATCAAAACCGAACAATAATTGCCAATGAAATAGGGGAAAACATGGAAAAACCCGTTTATTCAGTACTTTTTCCCATTTTTCTTTGGCAATTATTGTTCGATTTTGATGATTTCAGCGGCAATATTTCAGTTATTCAATTCCCTAGGGCCGTGCACTAACAAATTTCTAAAACCCTTAAAAATTTCAAATTTAGGTACAAATTTTCAAGTGTTTGCCCCTTCAATTTCGAGAATTACTAGGAACAAACGGCGACCGACTGAGACCCCCTTAATGCCGCACTAAATTTATCTATTTTCCCCTGTTCTCTGCTCCACCTATAAAATATGCCCCTCAGTGATTGTTGAAAGGACAGGATAAGTTATAAGAAGAGTGGTGTACATGGAAATTAGACTTTCTAGAGTGGAAAACAACAAGATAGAAATTCACTTTTTTTATTATAGCAATTTATGTATCTTTTAATAGGAGAGAATATTTAAGAATATTGAATATTTAAGGAGTGAAAGAGTCGTAGCATTTTAAGTATTAATTTTTTCTGCCATGGAAAAAAGTGAAAATCTTATTTTCAACCCTCAGGACTACACTCTGGAATCTGCCGCCAGGCTCTGCGTTCTCTGAAATTAAATAGGTACCTATACTATGAGCATTGAAAAAAAAACCTTTGAGAGTGAGGAATTATGGAAGGTTTTAAAACAGTTAATATACAGGATTTTCCACTAAAATTTGTTTAAAAAATCGATTACTTCTCGTTAATTGTATTATTACGTTTTATTCGCAATTAATAAGAAATTAGAACATTTTGTTCAGTTGTTACGACATAATAATAGAAGGTTCATAACACAATATAAGAAGAACACTCGGCATCCATGGTAGCTGAATACTTGAACAATGGTAAGTACCTACTTTTAAGACACAAGTAAAACAAAGAAGAGTACCAAATAATTGTTGGTGATTAGTAATTTTATTAGTTGCAGTTTAACACAAAATTTATTAGCTTATTGAATAGTATTTTAGAGTTTACGATTTCATTTTATACGCGTAAGAGCATTTCCACTCAGGCAAACGAGCAACCAAAATCAAACCAAATCTGGCCTCTAGAACCTCCCAAATCTAGAACCTCGAACTACATAATATACCACGGAACATACATGGTTTTTTTTTCAGGGGAGAAAATGGCACAGTCATTAAAAAAAGTATATGTGTATGCAAGAATTCCACTGACTTTTTGTCTTGACAATTTTTAGATGGTTGTTTTCTCCCTGTGTATGCGCAACAATGATACTTTATCGCCTGAAAACATCGACCATTCGATTAATGGAGCGAACAGTATATTAATAGTTTAAATTCGTAGGAATTAACAAATACAAATTCTACAAGGAAGATGAAGGCTATTAGTACTATTTTGGCTGTAGAAAAATGAGTCGCCTCATTTAAAAGGCTCTGGTAGACTTTTGGATCAGATTTGATGGTGATTTCTTGGTTGCCACTGGCTTATGCAGGTAAAGGATGGCGTAGAACGAAGACTTCATGAAAAGAAAAAGGAAATGGGTTTGGAAATGAGGCTCAGAGCTCGACTAACCTGGTCTCATTGGAGTGTCTTGTAGCCTTCAAATCTGTCGAGGTGCTGCAGATGATCACGTCACATGACAATAAGGATGAATCAGAAGGCTTTCCTACCCCAAAGCGGCCTCCACAAGATGAGTTTGGACGTACTAGCGTAGTCCGGAAGTCAAGTAACTAGTCAAACAAGGTTCAGGAGAACTACGTTATTACTGCTGACCGAAGTCATTCGATGTCGGAATATACGCGAAACCCTGGCATGTTGTGGAGGATTTTCCGAGGACTCGTGGTGGCCGCATCTTACGTCACGAAGCGGCTGTCAGGCAGGTAACAGGCTTCATGTTATCACGCAGCTTGGAGGTCGAGATGGAGAAAAAATACAACGTGACAAGCGGAATTTGGAGCCGGATATCGTCGTGTGATTCTTGATGCACGAGTTGTCATGCAAAGAATCCTGATCGAACCTGGAGGGAGAAAAAGATCTCCGACAGGCGATGTCTGACAGGACAAGAGTGGCGGCTAACAACATCCGGCAGCTGCTTTAACCGAATCCTGGCGTGTGATGTGGTGCCTCGGAGTTACGTGATATAAGTATCTCTGCCGGAGTACATCGTGGAGTCACCGCCCGCTTCTTGCTCGGCACCTACCTGTATTGGTGGTCTTTCCAACCACCTCCCTATATCCTCCAGCCTTAGGACCAGGTCGGGTAGCAGGGACGTCCTCCCCTTTGTTTACTCTTTTAATTTATTTAGTTTGTTTTTAGCGTGCCCCTTCCGCGTTCGTTAGATTGAGGGGAGGTTTAAAAAGTTGCAGGCAGCGCTTGCGTCACAGGATAAAGCAGAAGCACTTCGCGTTCAGCGGGCTTCTCAGCAAATCGATACCTTGCGGGAGGGTAGTTGGGGACTGACCTGCTGTCTCTCTTTCAATAACATGATCGTGATCAGCTCATCGGTAGACTCTGCGCAAACTTCTGATAACAAGCAAAACATCCATTGTTTTTCTCCTACTGCAATGAAATTTTCAATATTAGTGAGGGACTTTGGTCTACAGATACTTCGCCAATTTCATTTTAGTCAGATTGAGTATTAACCATTGTAATTGCGTGAAGTAATCACCTAACCTTCTGATTTCATATGAACTCGGGAAGTTGGGGATGAATGTTTTGATGACCCTCCATGTATCGAATCATCTGTACAAAACTACCTTTTTTTCTGGGTGAGGGGGCGGACCAGATGCTCCCTCCTCTCTCTTTCTCGTTCTAAGAGCATCTTCCTTGTCAGGATGCTCTCCGTGTATTCTGCCACAGCAGTCCAGCTCCTTTCACCTTTTAGCATCCTGCTGACAACAGCCTCTGGTGTTGAACTCTGGGGAGCTATCTCCAGGTTTGCCATCAGCTGATTTCTTTCAAGTGCCCATTTGGTGCATTTGAAGAAGGTGTGGAGCACATCATCATCTTCTTTGTTCTGGCAATGTAAACATGTTGGGGCAGATACCTTTCCCATTTTATGCAGGTAGGCATAAAACAGTCCATGTCCCGTAAAGAACTGCGTAAGGAAGAAGTACAAAACTACCTTGAGAATACGAGGAAGCTTCCACACTAATTAAATAGACTCCACAACCCTAGCTATAGAAAACCATGTTGTTTTAGTTTGCGGGTGAGTGTTCCTCGGTTATCTCGAAAAAATTGACTTTCAAAATTTTGTGATACAGTTGTAAGGAAGGAAGTAATGGCTAGAAGGTAATTTGTTCTCAAAGCAGAATACCGTCTGCTACAATAAACGTAACTCCCACAGGTAAATTTCCCGGAAATCCAAATTATGAAGCCTAACGAGGGATCTCGGGGTCTCTCAACTGGTTGATTCCATTATACCTCTGACCCAAATGCACCCCTCACTCCCCACTGACCAGCGAAAGCTACATCTGTCCCACAACCCTGTCTCGCAAACGGGAAAGCCCCTGCCGAGAAAACGCTTTCCCCGTTTCACCTCAAGATTTTCAACTCCTATACGAAAACTTGGCCCATTTGTTGGTTCTGTAAGGGATAAGAGACGCCCCCTCTCGCTCTTGGAAACTGCCATTAGCCTTCGCGGTCACGCAGAGCCATACATTGTTAAACCTGCGCCTTTGGAGGAAGTTTATTTACGGTAGTTTCTCCAGGGCTTTTCCTTCCACTCCTTTACTCACTCGATTTCTCCCCTTCAATGACGGCTATCGGATAAGAGACGTTTTCTTCATATCGACTCGACAAAGCGCAAGTTGGCGAAACGTACGGCCGTAACACGTCCTCCCGTAGAACAATACGTTAGTCAGAGGAGCAATTACGAGATAAGCCTCATTCACGACCTCCATTTTCGATTAAACCATTTTCGGTAATGAGGTATTTTGGTGTGCCAGAACGGATCGTCCTATCAGGATTCTTCTTATCTTCTTATGACGTCATGCCATCTACAGAGCCTTCGGAAGAAATATGCGGTCGGTTCAGGAGAAATTTGACACCAATACTGGACTCAAATCTTCAGGGCTTGTGGTTCTTCCAACCCTGACGAAACTGTAGTGCTGAGCACCCTCTACCAAGACTTTGACAAGAATCTCAGTTGATGAAAACCTGGACTGCAAGAACCCAAAATTCCAGGAGTTGAAGATTTTAAAACTATAATGCGTCAATCTTGGGGTCACTAAGCAAGATTCCGAGGCACTAGCGGTTCCCACATACCCATAGCTTCTGACCAGCCTGGTGCCCATCATTAGGTCAGACCGCAAGTGCGGAGAGAGGCTTGGAGACCTCGAGTGTTGAGCCCATCTGTGGTTACAGCAGGGGAGAGGTTGGGGGACCACGTGAGTAATGTCCCATAGGGTGAGAGACCCCCCTGTTTATTGGCCCTGTCTATATGTGGGGCCCCCTTATATGATCTGAAATGATTAAACTCTCGATGTGACCTATGAGCTGCCGATTGGACCGCCCTTGATTGGTTCGGATCAATCATTCAGGCTAGTGCCTCCCTTTGGAACCCTCAGGTTGAAATAGCAATCAGTTTAACACAGTAATTCCATTAGCGTTGAGAGTAATAGACCAACATTTGCTTTTACAGTTGTCCTTACAAGAGTAATACTGTATCCTTCCTTGAGCAATGAATCACTCGGAATTTAAGTGCTGAGGCCTCCTCTACTCTTCTGGTAATCCTCATTTTCCCTGGACTTGACTCAGGACCAGTACCGCGGGTGTACTTATGATACTTATATTATTAAATCGAGCTACCCTTACAGTTTGTCATTCTTGATCTATTCACCAATAATTCTCAATTTAATTTTTATTTTATTTTTTACATTCGACAGTAATACATTCATTTCAAGGGACGTCCTTACATACATCCAAATATCATCATATATCCATCCATATTGTCATCATTGATATTTTGGAATATACCGTAATTAACAACTTTTACTCTAGCTATAAGAACATAGGTTTTATTTTACTCTTCTCTTAGAAATTAATTCGCTTTTCACATGTACGAAAAGCTAAGGTAGGTTGCACTTCAATTAATTATAATAAAATGAAAGTATTTTTTCTTCGCCTTTGCTTTCTATAGCCTTGGCTGTACAACACTCTTCCCCCTTATGATGTATAATTCTTAAGTAGATTTCGAGGGCTCATCTGGCGTTTGTTAGCATTTGAATTAGTTTCAGCTGCTCCATTCATGGCTGAGACTGCTGGTGAAAAAACCTGTTGAGTTTCTTCTTCGTCAAATCCAAGGAAGGGAGGTGACTCAGGCGACATTTTAGAGAGTTGCTGCTTAGGGTCACTCTTCTGGCAACAGCTGATCTCGATGGCGCTACTTCAGCCCTTCCTTCCACAATGACGGTTACTTTTTCAAATCCCAGATTTGTGACCTGACCCCGGACCCAGGGTGGATGGTGTGTCCTGTAGTCTCGAGCTAAAACTGAGTCTCCAGGTTTAAGACTTGATAGTCTTGGTTCCACTTGAGGTGATGCGATAGAAGCAGGTTTTTGTTTGCTCTATTCAGGAGATGGAAACAGGAGGCTCAGATGGGACCTTGGAGGTCTCCCAAACATAAGTTTTGCCGGTGTTTTATTTGTGGTAGAATCAGAGGTGTTCCTGTACATAAAAAAAAATTCTAAATGAAACATTACTGTTTTAGCACCCATGTTTATCAAGTTTTCCTTCCTAATGAAATTTTTAATCGTTTTGACGCCACTCTCTGCTTGACCGTTGGTTTCTGGGTGGTACGGCGCTCCTGTAATATGTAGTATATTCATTTGGGAGAATAAACGCTGGAATTCTTTACTTTTAAAGCAGGTGGCGTTGTCTGTGGTTATGGTATTAGGCAGGCCAGAATAAGCGAAGAGAGACTCGAGGTGCTCTATCTCTACTACTGATGAAGTAGCTGGAAAACATCCATCCACTTACTAGTGGCATCACATACAATCAAGTATTGGATATTGTTGATTGGCCCAAAAAAATCCAAGTGCAAGCGTGTCCATGGCTTTCGCCCACTTTTGTGGCGTTTTTTAGGGTTTGTCCTGTATTTCTCTTATTTTTCACAATTTTCTGCTATTTTTTCAATATCGGAGTTTAATATGGCCACCAGAAGTAATTACGGGCAAGTGCTTTCATCTTTGATGACCCAAAATGACACTCATGAAGATGCTCCAGTAAATCAGCTTGTAAAGCTGTAGGAATGACTCATGAGTTTGCTATCCATCGTGTTGACATATTTTGGGATTTACCGTAATTAACAACTTTTACTTCAGCTATAAGAACATAGGTTTTATTTTACTCTACTCACAGAAATTAATTCGCTTTTCACATGTTCAAAAAGGTTAGGTAGGTTGCACTTCAATTGGTCATAATAAAATGAAAGTCTTCTTCGCCTTTGCTTTCTATAGTGTTGGCATTACAACACATCCTTATATACCTTCCTACTGCTCGAAACTGATTCAATCAATGTAATTTAGTCAGCATTTTGAGTCAAAAATAGTAGAGCCTCCTCTCTCTCTCCCCCCCCCCCCCGGCACTATTAGTAGTTTCCATTTGAACTCAAATTCGAGCCTCGAATTTGGAGGCTAACAACTTGCGAATTAAGATTAGTATAAAATGGATTTGCGGTTATTTTGGTTCATTATTTTCAATAAGTAAAGTAAGCCAGTCGAATCGAGCAAGAAGAAAAAGATAACTCCCTCAAAAGTTGATGGGTTTCAAGGCACGAAAAGCCCAAAAGTTCCGTCCGTCCGCCATATCCGGCACTTTCCCTGTGACCGGATTCGATGAAATTCGGTATATCGGGTCCATTTAGGGTCTAGTTGTGCCCACACGGTTTAGGTTATTGTCAGTCGAAGGTAAAACACTGTTTTAAACATTACTAAAATCTCGAAAACTGTTGATATAATTTGAAATAGTGACGATTTTATAGAGTTTTTGACACCACCTAGAGCTCAGTGGGTCCAACCGATTGCTCAATGAGGATAATTAATTACCTAATTAATGGATGTTCCATGGATTTTTTCAATTTAAGATAGTATTAAATTTTTAGAAACGAATATGACCCCCAGAGCTTCTCAACTCTTCGTTGACTCGCCGAGGTACCTATCGAAAATGTGGTCTCATCCGTTCTCTCGGCACTCGTTCGGTAGGTAACTTGGCCAAAAACTTTATCTTTTTCGTGTTTTTTTTTTTTTTTTTTTGAATAGATTTAAGGTCTCTCAGTTCCTCCTTCCAAAAATGTTGTTAAGAAAGCACCCACAATTTAGGATGTTTCGGTAGAAATGATTACGGCAAAGGAGCTAAAAGGAGTGACACCCAACCAGGGTCACGGCTGCATTGTCATGGCTGTGGAAAAGCGCCACGGAGTTACTCGACTTTGGCATCTCGGCAGGTATTCTCCGTGGTATCTCCACCTGCGTCCTGCTCTGCTCATACCGGAACTGGTGGTCGTTTCATAGGGACATTCCCCACCACCATCTACTTCCATCTTCCCTTATCCCTAGGGCCAGCGTCGGGTGAGTCCAAGGCATTTTTTTCATTAAAATATGATTTATAAATTATTTGTTATGATGTCCCCAATTTGTCTTTCACGGGAGTTTATTTAGGGAAAAAACATTGAAGAGAATTGAAATGGAGCTGCAAATCGCGGAAACATGTGACTCTCCCTGGAAGACCAAAACTGACTAATAAATGAAACAAAATGACAAATTCAGACTCTGATACTAAATTGGTTTTCGCGATTCCATCTCATGACCTCGCCCACAGCGTCCTAACCCAACTGCAATCGACCGCTAGGTATGTTGCCCCACCTATTATGTTACCCCACCGGAGAAAAACATCGCAATATATTTTTAAAACGCTTCAAATTACCACCCAACGGTTGATTATTTCTCTGTAAAGATTACCTCTTTGCAAAAAACACTGCTTTTCCATTGATAGAATGTCCAATCATCACTCAAGGTTAACAATAAAGTTCAGGAGTTTTCTTTCAAACGGGCTTATATCCACTTGGAATGTTTTATTGTAAGACCAAATTTCGAAATTTCGGCATGCGTTTAGAGGGAGACATGGCCATTTCTTATTTGGTTATAATATTGATGAAAAACTATGGATATGAGCCACTTTGAAAAAAACTCTGCAAATTATTACACAAAGGTTAATTATTCTTCTATATAGATCACTCGTCTGCAAAGAACACGGCTTTGCCACGGTTACCACCAACCAACTTGAAGAAAAACATTGATCGCATTTCGGTCAGCTAAAATTCGAACGGATTTTAGTCCTCTTTTGCGATTCACACTCGTGTTTCTGATTTATCCTAAGTCGAAACTTTAAGTAGTTGTAGGGAGCGAACGGTTTGTCCTACAGAGCTCCGCGTGGTCTCAAAAAATTCTAAAAATTCAATACTATCTTAAATTGAAGGAAAAACAATACCTTAATATCAAAATTTTTTGAGCTAGGGCGTTTTCAAAATTTCAACACTTAGAAGTGATTGACATCAACCAAAATCGTCGGGGCTCAACTAGACCCCAAATGAAGTTCATATACCAAATTTCATCGAAATCGGTCCATAGGAACTAAGGAAAGTGCCGCGTACGGCGGACAGACTTTTTAATTGCAACCCTTACTTTTTACCAGGAGTGTCTAGGAGAAGAGTGTTTCAACTGAACTCTTTTCACCGCATTTTGGGCACAGTCGGCTGATGTGACTTATCGTGTCGAAATTCCTGTGTTCCTAATAGGTATTCCTTCCTGAATATCCTTTATAATATTATTATGGTTTATTATATATAGTAGGTAGTATTCCATAATATTTTTTTTTCAATTAAAAAAAAAAATTGTTTGTTATTTGCCTAGCTTGAATATATCTTAAGTGCCCAAAATGTGGAGGAATTCAGTTCAAACCGGTTGGAACCGTTCCAGCACACTCTTCTCCTAGATACATAACCTCTTTAAGACACGAATAGACCCCAATAATACCAAATTTCATCAAAATCAATAATGGGAAATGGGCAAAGTGTATTTAATACGGTGTATTTAACAATTTTATTTGAATTTTGGATTATAATATTACTCTTATTATGTTACTATAGATATTAAGTATAATGTAATATTATTATTACAAGTAATATTATTACTTGTGTATAAACTATATTTTCTTGCTCGATTCCAACGGTTCAATTATTGAAAATAATAAACCAAATGAACAAAACTCGTAAGAAAAAAGTATTCCCATTGAAATTCGCTCTGTTTTTTCAATTTACCTGATTGATACGGACGGGGAAAAAGTTGGAAAAAATATTGAAGGGAAGGAATGTTTATTTTTTTCAACATTCTCGCTCAAAATGCCAATATTGAACAATTAATATTTCATTTGCAAAGTGGTTGTTTTTAATTGGAATGTCTTAGCGAACAGTCGACGAGAATAATATTCCACGAGGGAAATTCGAGTTGAGAGTAATTTGAAACCTGCCGACCATCGTTGAAGTTACTTCGGAGGAAGGGAGATATTGATTGGATTTAACTCGAATTTTGTGTCCTCTCGGAATTCCAATTCCCGATTCGTCGGATTGGTTGCAATGGCGTACATTTTTTTGGAATTGAATCTACAGTACCACGGCCAGTTTTAATAGAGAGCAGCAGTAAAGAATCGGCAACGTCGCAGGCCAGGCAACAGCAATTCTGCTAGGTGGGCATCCTCATTCACTTGCCTGTTAGATGATGTTCATCTTCACAAATAAATATCCCAAAGTTATCAATGCTTAAGGGGGTCCGGTGTAGCAACGGTCGCTGAGGTGAGCGTTTTTGGGTGGTGGAATTTGGACCGACTTTTGCGGGAGTCGTGGGTTCAGGTCTCATCGCAGGCAGCGTGAGTTTTTTTGCGTCCGGGGCTCTCATCACCCAGGGTGGTGAGGCAATGGGTAGCCATACGTGAAAACACCAGTACAAAATTTGTTCAGAATTGTGTTTGTTCAGAATTTAATTCTGATCTTCCCTTTGGAAAACAGCTGATGACGATACGACGCCTGGAATGGCAATCGGAAGGAAATCCAACCTGAATGGTTGTTTACTTTACTTTTACTTTGCCGGTGCTAACTTAGCTCTCATGGGGGTGTTGACAAGTCAAAAAAACGCTGCAGGGATCGCCCATCCGCAAAGAACCCGGCTTTCCCCTGGAGAAGGAGATGGTGGTTCACACTCGTGTTTCTGATTTACTATTTGTCCAAACCACTTTGTAACGGAGTAACTCTACGTCCAATTCTTCAGTTAAAGTTACCGCCCTCTACCTAGACCACTAGAACCTTCTAAGAACCGATGAGTTGGGGAGGAGGGTACACTTTTTTCTAGGCCGATTCCAGAGGTTCACTATTAAAAATGATAAAATTAACTATTAAAAACCAAAAAATTGAACACCATCTCACAGGAACCAAACGCTTGGTCCTAAAGAGCTCTGGGTGGTCTCATTCGATTCTATCAATCATCAGTATTTTAAATTAAAAAAGAACAGGACAGAGTGAAGGAAAAATTGGGATGTGACGAGAGCGCCTTCTCTTGTCTGAGAATCACACTAGAAGTCTGTCCTATTTGGCCTTAGTGTAGGTATTACGTAGTTCAATACTCAGGCATCATGTGCTATGAGTAGGATTTTTTTTCAACATACCTTATCTTCAACGATTCACGGAAACTGGCTTGTTAAACTTAGCCATTGTTATTAAAACAATTAGCTTGGGAGCATTAATTCAGCTAGAAGTTCATTGCTCAAGTTGCAGCAGTTGGGCTGAACAGGGAAGCTTGTGCAGCGTTGCCAAATCTCATGCCGCGGCACTCTACTCAAGCCGACCATGGTAATGCTTATTGTTCAGAAATCTCATGTAGGTATATGCGAAATGCGAAATAAAATGTCGATTTTCGAAGACCCAATTTTCCAGCCCTTTACCTATGAGCAATGAAATCTCGTTCCCCATTGGGATCAAACCCCAAGGTTGATTTATAAGGGAGTGTCCTAGCACACTGTGCTTATGTCCTCCCTCCCTCTCTGCAAGCATGAGAGGAAACGTCCCTGGTCAAATACCGAGGGAGACTGTAATACCCACAGTCAGGGACCTCAAACACATAGGTATGAGTACCTGTTTGCAGAGCACTACAGGTCGAGCTGGCAGTTCACAGGTGACACTGCGACAAAAGTCTGTGTCGGCAGACCGGGGCCCGTGGTACCGATTTTGTGTCTTAGATTCACCAGAGCACTGGATATCTCAGACACCTGCGGCCAGATCGGTCCCAGGCCCGTTACAGGGAATGTTGCCCTGCAACTGCCACTTTACCCTCGTCCCTGCCGTAACAGGGTCCACATAATATGGACAATTTAGGAAGGGAGACTATATGTAGTTCACTGGTTTCAGTCGTGACCTAACTAGCTCAAGCACTACATAAGTACTGTGACACCCAGTACTACCCCCAGTTTACCTATGAGCAGGTAAATACTAAGCTTATCTGCCATTGGTAGTGAGAAATCAATATACGATTGCTTTCAGTCATCGTAGAAAGATGGGAGAGGCAGCCAAAGTCCCAAAACTTGTATTAAATAAAGACCACATGAAAAGAACTGGTTTACTGGAGAGCCTTTATTCACAGAAAACGCAATAATTTATCAAGTAGGACTTTTTTTGGGTGTTTATTTTACGAAAATTTATATTCGTTGCTGAAGAATCTAAAAACTCTAAATCTGGTCATAGAAAATAACACCTGAAGTAGCTAAAGTCCAATATTTTGAAGGGGGAGAACGGGGCAAGTGTGTGCATCGTAGGAGTTGCATAACTGTTGGAGTGAATTTAAATACAAATAAACTTAGGAATAAACTCTTTGGACGATGAGCCTTGATCGATATTTAGGAAAAAGTCAGTAGAACACCTGAGTTTAAGGGAAAAACACTTCACGATAGAGAGTTGAATTAAGTTCCATCGAGGAGTGGGATGCGCGGAAGAAGTGGAAGCGCAGGTATCGCTCGCAGTTATCTCGTTCTTCTCCAGTACTGCTCTGAAGGAAGATCTCTATCTGTTCTTCTTTATTTTTGAGGCATTTGGACACGTTTTTCACCAGATCTGATGTGCCTATCGTGTAAGATGCCCAGAAATCAATAAGGAACCAACCTTATTTAATAGTTGAGAAAAATCGACATAACCCGTTCTTCATATTCATATTCATAATCTGCATATTCATTTGCAAAGGGGTTGACAATATAGTCGTTGCAGTTGGGTCTACAGTTCATGGGTATCAACCTACAAAGACTATGGCAAAGAGATATTCAAGAGCTGAGAAGAAGCACATTACAGTCCCTCAACCTTGCTGCATTACTAATTATAACAAAAATGTGGGATTGACTGATCGAATGTATCAAGAAGTTGCTGATAAAAAGAATTGTTGCTGATTAGAGGAAAGAAATCATGGTGGCCGTTATTCATTTGGTTAGTGGATGTAGCAGTAAATAATGCGAGGTGTCTCTACAAACTCGCAAATTACAACAACAAAAAAATGAAAACTGGATTTCTGCTGAAATATTGTGCATACATTTCTCCTCTGCTATGAAATACATACGAAGCTAACTGGACCAAGATAACATAGCATGAACCATTCACTTGATTCGTACTTCTAATTTGATTTTTAAAAAATTGTTCTTCATTTATTTGAAAAATTGTTTTATTGACCTATTATGTTCCTTTCAATGACTTCATTGGTTCTAATTTTTTGGAAAAATTATAAAACTTACTCAAATTAACAAATTTGATTTCAGTAACATCACTTGATTTAGCTGAATAATTGAAATACAGTATTTCATTGACTCTGATTTGTACCCTTTGATCTTTGATTTGTATTTTACTGATCTCTATTTCGTTATATTTGATTGTGTTTGAATAATAAAGTCATATTTTGTTCCATAAAACATTGATGATTTATCTACCAAGATGCTCACTTCTTGCGAAAAAGTTCACAGAAATGTATGTCTGGTGACGACTGTGACATATATGTCACAGTTGATTCTCCCACTCCTAGGACCCATAGAATTATTTTTGCATTTTTTTCCACTCAAGGGAGCCCAGTTAGACAAAACTAAATTGGAAAATTTTGAATTTTCCAATTTTTTTAATTCTTGGCGGAAATGGGTTAATAGTTGAGAAAAATCGACATAACCCGTTCTTCCCTTGTACTCTTGAAATGGTATCTAGTAAATATTATATCATTTCAGTCTACTTAATAATACCACAGAGGAACCTTTCTACTCAAACTTGTTGATTAGATGGAAGCTTAAAGACGCCCCCCGAAACTTCTTCACCCTCCTTGGAAGGGAACCACCCTTGGGCATCTTATCAATAGAAGATACGTATTAACAAACAGATATAATTTCATTACCGTAATCTGCAACTAAAGGACTAGTAAAGGTTTTCATTTAATTAGAAAGAGGAAGTTGGAAATGGTAAGAGGAAACGGTCGGGAAGGTGGTTACGGAGGGGAGTTTAATTCCATTAATTTGAGTAGTTTAACGTTCAGTTCTCGAGCAAGAGTTACACAGTCTGGCGATCAAAGAGCCAAGCGGGAGGGTGTGTTTAAAACAAGTCCAGTTTTGCTATGCCCTCAAGGCCGCTGAAGTGATATGAAGGTTTTCCTTTATTGTTTCGAATGAGGATTTCCCCCGGCTTTGTAGTCGACAAAGGTTTTTCATCTCGAGGAAAGGATGTGTATTAGGGGAAATTAGTAACGTTTACCTCTTTATATACTGAAATACCTTACAAATCAAAATTCTTTAGAACTTCGTTATGAGTTGAAACAAACTCTACTTAAATTAAAAAAGAGCAGAACAGGGTTACAAACCGGAATCGACCGAATAAGTTTGATTCCAGATTGAATGTCTATAGTAGGTTCATTGGGAAATTAATTACTAATAAAAAGCCATTGCATCGATGAAAAATCAGAAAAACGTCGAATTCCCTTGTCATTTCCTCCTAAAAGGCACATTATCCAAATAAACCATAGGTTTATGTTGAATTTCAAGAGCCCGGTGTCCTTGAGTAACGGTTGAGATTTCTTCGTCTCTCTCCAATCTATTCATCGTCCTCCCTCGGATCTCAGGAGAATATGAGGCCCTCTCCAGAAACAACGAGCACCCATTCTAGTCCAAAAGTAGTTTAGGACCGGGTGATCCAACCTACCAAACACTCATGTTTGAAAGGTTTCGGGCCAATAAAATCCACCCTCACTCTTTTTGCTTCCAAGTCTACCAAGGCTTCTTCAAGGTTGAAAAAAAAGTTCTCCAATATCGAAATTTCCACTCGCATTAAATGCGACAGACGGAACTAAATTGTTCAGAAAGGTCTGAAACGTAAAATTTTTACGTTTCAGACCTTTCTGAACAATTTAGTTCCGTGTGTGTCTGTCATGGAATCCTAGTAACGAGGAAAACTATACGGAGTTATTGTCCGATTTCGATGAAATTCTCAGGGATTGTGTTGATGGTCCCCTATGAAAATCGTCGCCCTCGGACTGTTAAAAGGCACTGCGCATGCGCAAATGTGAATTCCTTGTAACAGCTGTTAGCGAATTTTCAAAGAAAATGAAGCTATTGCAATGGCCTCAAAATTTTTAGAATCGACTTTTTCGAAAAATTTTCACACTGAAATCCGTTTTGGAACATTCTGAAACAATCCCTGAAGTTTTTCCAAAAATCATATGTATATATATATGTGTCATTCCGGACGATAACTTGAGTAATTGTTTAAAAAATTTTTTTTAGTTTTTGCCAAAATGTTTGTAACAACAAACCATAGGTCAAGTTCGTTAACCAGCAATTTTGGACAATCCAAAGTGGTCCAAAATTCAAAAAAACTCCAAAAAAATGGGTTTTTCCAGTTTTTTGTGGTTTTTACATTGAAAATCATGGTAATATATGGTATATTCGGATTCAGCACAAAATTTCTGATATGAATGCATTTTTCAAAAATGAAAATTGTCCAAAATTAAGAAAAGTTTGTAGCTATATATATATATAATGAATACGTGCGTATATTTGTTGTAACCAGAAATGCAGTAGCCGTGTGGGTACTCTATGAGTTCGTAGAGACGACTAGAACACGAATATGGACTCCTAAGACCTTCAAAGCATACCCAACAATAATTTGCAGCGTGTTATTAGCGAATTTTCAAAGAAAATGAAGCTATTGCAATGGCCTCAAAATTTTTAGAATCGACTTTTTCGAAAAATTTTCACACTGAAATCCGTTTTGGAACATTCTGAAACAATCCCTGAAGTTTTTCCAAAAATCATATGTATATATATATGTGTCATTCCGGACGATAACTTGAGTAATTGTTTAAAAAATTTTTTTTAGTTTTTGCCAAAATGTTTGTAACAACAAACCATAGGTCAAGTTCGTTAACCAGCAATTTTGGACAATCCAAAGTGGTCCAAAATTCAAAAAAACTCCAAAAAAATGGGTTTTTCCAGTTTTTTGTGGTTTTTACATTGAAAATCATGGTAATATATGGTATATTCGGATTCAGCACAAAATTTCTGATATGAATGCATTTTTCAAAAATGAAAATTGTCCAAAATTAAGAAAAGTTTGTAGCTATATATATATATAATGAATACGCGCGTATATTTGTTGTACCCAGAAATGGAGTAGCCGTGTGGGTACTCTATGAGTTCGTAGAGACGAGTAGAACATGAATATGGACTCCTAACGTCTTCAAAGCATACCCAGCAATATTTTGCAGCGTATTATTAGCGAATTTTCAAAGAAAATGAAGCTATTGCAATGGCCTCAAAATTTTTAGAATCGACTTTTTCGAAAAATTTTCACACTGAAATCCGTTTTGGAACATTCTGAAACAATCCCTGAAGTTTTTCCAAAAATCATATGTATATATATATGTGTCATTCCGGACGATAACTTGAGTAATTGTTTAAAAAATTTTTTTTAGTTTTTGCCAAAATGTTTGTAACAACAAACCATAGGTCAAGTTCGTTAACCAGCAATTTTGGACAATCCAAAGTGGTCCAAAATTCAAAAAAACTCCAAAAAAATGGGTTTTTCCAGTTTTTTGTGGTTTTTACATTGAAAATCATGGTAATATATGGTATATTCGGATTCAGCACAAAATTTCTGATATGAATGCATTTTTCAAAAATGAAAATTGTCCAAAATTAAGAAAAGTTTGTAGCTATATATATATATAATGAATACGCGCGTATATTTGTTGTACCCAGAAATGGAGTAGCCGTGTGGGTACTCTATGAGTTCGTAGAGACGAGTAGAACATGAATATGGACTCCTAACGTCTTCAAAGCATACCCAGCAATATTTTGCAGCGTATTATTAGCGAATTTTCAAAGAAAATGAAGCTATTGCAATGGCCTCAAAATTTTTAGAATCGACTTTTTCGAAAAATTTTCACACTGAAATCCGTTTTGGAACATTCTGAAACAATCCCTGAAGTTTTTCCAAAAATCATATGTATATATATATATATGTGTCATTCCGGACGATAACTTGAGTAATTGTTTAAAAAATTTTTTTTAGTTTTTGCCAAAATGTTTGTAACAACAAACCATAGGTCAAGTTCGTTAACCAGCAATTTTGGACAATCCAAAGTGGTCCAAAATTCAAAAAAACTCCAAAAAAATGGGTTTTTCCAGTTTTTTGTGGTTTTTACATTGAAAATCATGGTAATATATGGTATATTCGGATTCAGCACAAAATTTCTGATAGGTATGAATGCATTTTTCAAAAATGAAAATTGTCCAAAATTAAGAAAAGTTTGTAGCTATATATATATATAATGAATACGCGCGTATATTTGTTGTACCCAGAAATGGAGTAGCCGTGTGGGTACTCTATGAGTTCGTAGAGACGAGTAGAACATGAATATGGACTCCTAACGTCTTCAAAGCATACCCAGCAATATTTTGCAGCGTATTATTAGCGAATTTTCAAAGAAAATGAAGCTATTGCAATGGCCTCAACTCCAGTCCTCGTTCAAATCTTTTATCGACAACTGCCACCGATAGAAACGTTTAAAACCCAGTGTATTATTGAAAATTGCACGATTTTTTCGTACATATCGCGAATATAACTAAATGTTATCAAATTAATTACTTAGATGCGGTAATGCATGAAGGAGAAAAATGTGTGATAAACAAAAGGTGGCTTATTATGACGAGGTTGGGATTATACGATCATGAACGCGATCTGTCGCACTCATCTCTAACTACGTCCTGGAGCTTCCACAATCAGAACGCTTCTCGGGCTCCCAGATTCAGCTTTCAGCCCAGTGATTTCACGTCTTCCAGGACGTCGATTATTGGTGTAAAAGTATGTAAAAAAAAACATGTATACATATATATAAACCAAGAATCGAAAAAAAAACTTTCTACAAACAAGTTGCAACACCATTGGTCGTTTTCTTAACCACACCTTAAACTGAATGATTTCTTTGAAAATTCGCTCATTAATTCATGCTGCATGAATGGACTTTTTTGTTTTGAGATCAGCTACTATGCATCGGATCATCTATAGAATCGGTTATGGATGACCGGAGTACCTCGCGCTTCCCTAATAGATGGCCGTCTACTTATTAGCAAATCTGAACTATCACTGAAAATTTCAACGAAATCGGATGAGAAATGTAGAAGTTATGGCTGTTACAAGGAATTCACGTATGCGCATGCGCAGTGCCTTCTATCAGTGCGAGGGCGATGATTTTCATGGGAGACCATACACGCCAACTCGCACAATCCCTGAAATTTTCATCGAATTCGAACAATAACTTCGTATAATTTTCCCCGTTACAAGGATTCCATGGCAGACACACACGGAATCAAAATATTGTTCAGGAAGGCATAAAACGTGAGTGGAAATTTTGATTTTGGATAATTTTTTTATAACTTTTAAAATTGAAAACAATTATTGCGCTACCTTAGTAGACACGGAAACAAAAAAAAATACTAAAAATGATGCGGTAAAACCCAATAATTTTAATAGTCAAGTTTTGAAAAAATAATATTTTTCATCGGGGAGGCCACATGTACAATACTAGTTGAAAGACCTCTCTAAGGACCTCTCTAAGACCTCTCTAGTACTTTATCCAACGGCCGTTGAATCAATCTTGAGATTAGGCAGGTTCTTATCAGCAGTGTCAGGGAAATTGAGGTCGGGAAAAGGATGTTCTTGTCCTTTTTCATGGCTTTTCCAGCGCTGACGGCAAACAGCGAGAATGAAGAACCAGTCGGTAACCCAAAGCTGGATAAAAAGAGAAATTTGGAATAAAATCAATTCGCTTCTCGAGCGCCGAAAACTTGAAAATAAAATGCTACCTACCGGTACGATATTATTCAGCCGTTTGATGACTTGAGCCGTAGATACTCGAGGATTCACATTCACGAAGAGGTGAGGATGGTAGTAATTTAACTGAACTTCTATAGGTAGAGAATAAATTAATTTGAATTTAGCTAGACGAGACGAAATGTGCTCAATGGTGATCATAAAACTGATAAATGGAGGACAAAAATGACAAAAGATTATTTGCCGGGAGGATAACTGTAAGTACTTGGTTGAGCTGAAATAATCCGATTTGGCGAAAGTAATCCCACCGTAAAACCACCGAGAACAATTTTCATTGATTAGGTAATTACAGTCAGAAATTTAAAATCGATTGCAGTTAGAAATAATTAAACAGTAGTATGCTACAATCGATATTCGCCAAAAAAATTGGAGCAAACCTAGTCTAACGGGAGAGAAACATACAGAAGAGATTCATAAGAAACAGCTGAAATTCGAACTATTTGAACTTTTTCCCCCGATGAAGATAACATAAAAATAATTAGTTCTTCTCAAGTGAATTGATAACAAACCATCGACTAAATTAGACTAAAATTTTGGCAACTTCGACAAATTCAAAAGAACGGGTTTTTAGTTACAGAGATCCGTACTTGTACTCATCTCGGAGGACATTTGATCAAGCATTGGTTTCTAACTTTCATTAAAGTATCTATATCATCGAAGTCGGTCCTTTTTTTGTTAAAAAGGTTTTTTTTCGTTCCGTGGATACTTTTTCTATACGTAATTGAGCGAAACTAATCCGATGAGGTGAAAGTAATCACTCCATAAAACCACGGAGAACACTATTTTCATTGCAGTAAGAAATAAACAACAATCGTACGTTACAATCGATATCCGCAAAAATATCGGAGCGCGACAATCGGTTCCGCAGAAGAATCGATTCTAGCAAGCATCGATAATCGATTCCCGACTCGCCAAGAAGAAAGAGAAAGGCCTCACTTGCCCGCCGGCCTCGGACCGTTGCAGACTGACACCGAGTTCCCTCGAATCAACTGCGTAGAACCGATTCCACCTATTCTTTAGAAGGTTTTTCGCTGTCTATGATTTAAACAAAACCACCCGTTTACCCGTGCGTTGTAAATAACCACGGATACTTATCAATCTACTAAAATACCTCATAGTTCTTCAGGAGAGAACTTTTTCAGCATTCCAAGCTCCAACTACCCGATTCCAACTCTTAATCAGAAGGAAGAAATAAGTGTGTAGGTTTTTGACTCTGGTACGAGGCTAATACGACGTCATTATTATCACATTCAATGACCTACATACGAAATTTTCGTCAATCAACTAATAGGCCCATTATTAGACCAAAATTCGCCTAATTTGGGTCATTTCCGAAATAAATCATTAGTTCTCGCAAGTGAATTAACTGCAGCCATCAACAAAACGAGTCCAAATACCGCAAATTTTTAACGGGAACCGTTCCTAAAAGACGGGGTTTCGACGTAGCACAGATTCATTTCCACCCTCACTGCGGAGGTTTTACTCAAGTTACTGTTTCCGGCCTCGTCTCCTTGTCTACAGAAGAGAAACACACAGAAGAGATACAGACGGGAGATATACAAAAGAAACAGCGGAAATTCGACAAATTTGAACTTTGCTCCTGATGGAGATAAGGTATGAGTAAATAATTAGTCTTGCAAGTGAATTGTAACAAGCCATCTACTGAATCAGTCAACTTTGACAAATTTCAAACGGCCATTAAAAAAAAAGTATTTTAGTAACATAGATCCGTTTTTCTACTCACCTCAGAGGACATCCGATTATGCATTGTTTTGTAGCATTCATTAAAGTATCTGTTTCGAACAGAGTCAGCTCCTAATCTAACAGAAGAGAAATACGCAGAAGAAGAAGATGAAATACACGGGGAAGAGATGCGAAAGAAACAGCTGGGAGGTTGCGGTTCTGCCCGCAGCCTTCTCAACAGCCTTTCGTTTCCGGTACCGTTTTTCGGGTTTTCTGTGTTTTATGCTTCAGTTTTGTTCCAATATTTAGGTTATTGTTGCAACGAAAGATGGGAAAAACGAAAAGAGAAACGAATTCGAGTGCTTGACGAGTTAAAGAAACGACTTTCGATTAGCTCTCACGTAAACCTACGGTACATACCTAGTTATTCACTACCTATGATAACATTCATTTCATACGAAGCCTTTTCGTGGAAATTTGTGTGCTCACCGAAAGGAGGTCTTCTCACGTGGACTTAAGGTAAGTACGTACCTACTTATTCAGTATTCACTTACTTATTCAGTATATTATTTTATTACTGCGTTGAACTCGGTTTCTTTCATGGTTTAGAGCATTTATATGGGAATAAGTTTTCTGTCACGGAAGGATACTTGAAGGTTTTTCAAGTCCAAAATTATGGTCGATCGTAAGCCAAGAAACAGTCATGCAAAGGCATTCATTCGTGTGAATCTTTTCTCACAACTTCTCTCATTTCTTATAACAAGTCAGGACAGCTGAGTACCTACCTAGCTTGATTGAATTGATCGAAATTAGAGTTAACGGGACGTTCTCCTTTAGATTCCACCTCACAGATTACGGTTACCAGTTTGATCACTATGAAGATACCTACCTACCTAGTATACCTACAGGTAGGATGTAGATGTAGAAATGTGACGTCATTGACCGCCGTTGTCCTCTTCACTTAGGAACCTACCTTTTTATTTGTAAATCAATCTCATTGTCTGTTTCCAACGTAAGCAGCACCTTATCTAGGTGGTATAAATTATTAGTGAATGGACCGTAGTGCAGTTATGTGAGTAAATTTGTTGAATATGCGTTTCTCCATTCTCAATATCAATCGTAATAACATTCAAAACAGAAAATAATTTTATGACGACCCAGCGATAAGGTCACGCGTAAAGTAACAAAGCATTAGGTACTTCCAATTAGCGATAAAATCAGTGATATTCCTGAACAATTCTGGTTATGTGTCTGTGCGCAGGTAAATATCAAATTTAGAGACCCCGGATTGATAGTAGTCACTGCGCATGCACGAACGTGTAACTCTTGGAACTTCTCCTTTTTCTATCCGAGTAAAGTACTCTTCCGAGTTTTTTTCACTTTTCAAGGCAAAAAAAAAAAATCTACTAAATCAAAATGTCCACTCGCGTTTTGGATTTTAGACCTTGGACAATATTAATTTTGTGTCAGTCTGTCGTGAAATCCGTGTAACGGACAAAACTATACGAGGTTGTTGTCCGATTTTGATGGAATTTTCAAGGATTATGCGGATGGAGATAAAGATGGTCCCCTATGAAAATCGTTGCCCCCAGATTCATAGTACCCACTGCGCATGCGCAACCGTATATTTCCTTGTAGCAGTCATAAATTCTTCATTTCCCATTTGATATCGATGGCATTTTCAGGGATTATGCGGATGGAGATATAGATGGTACCCTATGAAAATCGTTGCCCCTAGATTGACAGTTCCCACTGCGCATGCGCAAGCGTATATTTCCTTGTAACTGCCATAAATTCTACATTTCCCATCTGATTTCGATGAAACTTTTATAGATTATACGGATTGGGGTGCAGATGATCACCTATGGAAATCGTTGCCCCCAGATTCATAGTATTCACTGCGCATGCAAAAACGTGTTTTTCCTTGAAACAACCATAACTTTTACATTTCACATCTGATTTCAATGAAACTTTCAGGTGTTACACAGATTGGAGTGTTGATGATCACCTATGGAAATCGTTGCCCCCAGATTCATAGTAGTCACTGCGCATGCTCAAACATCTATTTCCCTGTAACAGCCATAACTTCTAAATTTCCCGTCTCATTTCGATGAAATTTTCAGGGATTATGCAGATTGGGGAGTAGATGGTCTGTAATGAAAATTATGGCCCCCAAATGTATAGTAGCCACCGCGCATGCGCAAACGTTTATTTCCTTGTAACCAATAAATTCTACATTTCACATCTGATTTCAATGAAATTTTCAGAGATCATGCAGATTGGGGTGTAGATGGTCCCCTACGGAAATCGTTGCCCCCAGATTCATAGTCGTTACTGCGCATGCGCAAATGTGAATTTCCTTGCAACAGCCATAATTTCTACATTTTCCGTCCGATTTCGAAGATATTGTCAGAGATTTTGCGGATTGATGTAGGTGGTCTCCTATGAGGGTATTACAAGGTACTCAGTGACTGATGTTCTGAGATTAGTAATAGGCAATCATCGGATCATATATACAATCGGGTTATGGGTACGAGGAAGCTATGTGCCACAACCACTCGTCAGACTTTTATTTCTATTCTGCCCACCAACTGTGCAACCGTTTTTATATAGCAGCACGAATACCTTGCAAATCTGCGGAAAGCAACACAATCGCTTGACTGGTTATAACTTGAGGTCAAAGTAGTACTGATTACATTTTAGAAAATGTAGACAATGCGGGATGAAAATGATAATGAACCCTATTTAGAGGAAAATAAGACAAGTAACTCAAAGCATCGCGTATTACTGGGAGACGTTCTGAAACTACCTAATACCAAGATACATTGAACCACCGGGATAAAGACCATGAATAAGGAATAGATCAATTACACGGATAGAATTTATGTCTCCCGCTAAATCGCGAATGACATTCGGCCTCGAGAGAAGATTAAGCCGTATCGAACGTCCATCAATTTATTATTCTATCTAAAGAGGCTAACAAAAAAAGGCTTGGAAACTTCATCACGAAGAAGCTTTTACGGGGATATGTCGCAAGATGGCAGGCGAACCGAGGAATAAGACGCGGGAAGGAAGAGGAGAAAAGTAATCAAGTTACTTCTTAATCTTTTTGACGTTTCTCCCATTGTACGGGTGACGTTAAGGATGAAGGGGAAGAAGGGACGCCACAGGCTCGACAGCTAGTTGTCAATTCCCCGCAAGAAAACTTGAAGGAGAAGCTTTGGAAGTTATCGCTAATTATTGAAAACTCTTTGGAAGAGAAACGTCTATGCCCTGAGGGTTGGGAATCCATTAGGAATAGTTAATTTGCAACGAGTTGTGTTCTTAACAACGAAGACGTTGAAGACGTTGGAAATTCAGCAATATCATTTTACTATTCTGGAAATTGTTTTATACTGTACAATTTACAACAATAACGGCCAAAATAGGTTGTTATATTTATCAAACTTAACGCTCAAGAAAACACCTAACAGGTAACAACGGGATTTTTGAAACTGTCAACAACATGAAACCAATGTCAACATGTGATGATCACCATCACACTACCCCCGTCCTCTTCACATCAGCAAGGGTCATCCGATTCACGTGAATGAACTTCTTTGTCCTTCCAAGCTGCACCTGGTACAGCACATCGTTCTTCCTCCGAACAATGATCCATGGCCCTGTCCATTGGGGCTGTAATTTTGGGCAAAGTCCTATGGTTCTCTTGGGTTGATGAAGCCATACCCAGTCACCACTCTGGAAACTCACAGGTTTTGCGTGTCGGTCAAATCTTTCTTTTTGACTCTTCATTTGCAATTTCATGTTTGTCCGAGCAAATTCCCCAATTTCCATCAATGCCTTGCGTAACTGGAACGCGTAAGTAGTGGAAAACTGTGGTTCCGTTATAGCTGGCCGTATCAATTCTTCGGGTAGCTGAAGCTCGCGACCATACACCATAAGTGATGGTGAAAACCCTGTGGTGATATGAGGAGAGCTCCGATATGCTAATAGGAATAATGGCAGCAATCTATCCCAATCATCTTGTTTGGCACTTATGAACGCTGTCAAGTATTTTGTAATGGTTCGATTCAAACGTTCGACTAGCCCTCCAGACTGTGGATGGAGGGGTGTTGATCGAGTGTGACGTGCTCGAAGGATCTTCGCCATTTCGTTCATCAATTTGGATTCAAAATTTCTTCCTTGGTCAGTATGAATTTCATTTGGGACCCCATGTCTGCTGAATACTTGCTCAACGAGAATTGTTGCGACTGTTTCGGCCTCTTGGTTTGGAACTGCGATGGCTTCTGGCCATTTAGTAAAATAGTCCGAGATAACTATTACAAAACGGTTACCCCTTTGAGTTTTAGGGAATGGTCCAAGTATATCCATACCGAGTCTTTCAAAGGGTCCTCCTACCATAAACTGCTGAAGAGGTGCCTGGTTTGTCTTGTAGGGGCCTTTGATTCTTTGACATTCTTGGCAGGTTTTGCACCAAGCTTTTACATCACTCGCCATACCCAGCCAAAAATAATTGTTGCGGACTTTTCCGAGGGTTTTCAAGAATCCAAAATGACCGCCTGTCGTACTATCATGGGCTTGTCGCAATACACCTGGGATTCGATGTTCAGGCACCACAACCTGCCAGTAACTTTTTCCACAGGGCCTCTCCCACTTGTGGTACAATACCCCATCTCTTGTATGAAGGGAGTCCCATCGAGACAATAGTTGCCTTACTTTGGGGGCCATGGAGGTTAAGGCTTCTTGGGTTGGTTTTATTCCCTTACATAACGTGGTCACTACTTCCTGGATGACGCTGTCCTGCCACGCTTTTGGATCCATTGCTTCTTTGGATAAAAAATTTATTTCCTTCGTGAATTGGGTTTCTTTTCTCTCACAGAATGAACACTGATCGCCGCAGGGACGTCTTGAAAGCCCATCAGCGTTTCCGTGGTTTTTTCCAGATCTGTGAACTATTTCAAATGAATATGTCTGCAGCATTTCCAACCATCTGGCTAGTTGTCCTTCCGGTCTTTTGAAGGATGTTAACCATACCAAAGAAGCGTGATCAGTTCTCAACACAAACTTTGTTCCATAGAGATACTCGTGAAAATGTTGAATTCTGAGGACTGCAGCGAGAAGTTCCCTCCTGGTTGCGCAATAGTTTCTCTGCTGAGCTGTCAAAGTCTTACTGAAATATGCAATCACTTTTTCTTCGCCATCGATTTGTTGAGATAAGACAGATCCAACTGAGTGCGAACTGGCGTCGCAATCGAGAACGAAGGGTTGACGAAAATCAGGGAATGCTAAAATCGGGGAAGTCGTCATGGATTTCTTGAGTTGGCTGAAGCTTTCCTGGCATTTTTGATCCCAAAAGGCTCGATTACACAGGGCGAGTTTACTAGCTACTAGCCAGCGAATTCACTAGCCGCTAGTGAACTCTCCCCGTGTCATCGGCTCACTAGCTGACTAGCAGACTAGCTGGCGAGCTGCTGGAAAAGTTGACGACCCGGCTACTTTACAAGCTACTCGCTAGCTAGTGAGATTGTGGGCCAGTAAACTAGCCCTGTGTAATCGAGCCTAAAGAAAAGGAGTATGATTGTCCATCAATTGGTACAGAGGTTGGGCGATTTTTCCAAAATCTTTCACAAACCTCCTGTAATATGAGCACATGCCCATAAATGACCTGATTTCAGTCTTGCTCTTCGGCGTAGGCCATTCCTCAACTGCTTTTGTCTTCTTTGGGTCTGTGCAAACTCCATTTCCAGAAATGACGTGTCCTAGATAGTTAGTTTCCTGGCGAAAAAAGGAACATTTCTTGGGGTGTATTTGCAGTCCTGCTTCCCTAAGTCTCAGGAATACTTCTTCTAACTTATACATGACATCATTGAAGTCTTTCCCGTGTACAATAATGTCATCCAGGTAAACGAGGGCGAGGTGGGCAGGTATAACTCTCTCCATCAATCTCTGGAAGGTAGCTGGAGCATTCGAGAGGCCGAATGGTAGGACTTTGAATTGCCAAAGTCCTTTACCATACAAAGTGAATGCTGTCTTTTCTTTGTCGGACTCATTCATTGCGACTTGCCAATACCCACTTTTCAGGTCCAGGCAACAGAACCAAGTGGACCCACTGAGAGCATCAAGCATGCTTTGAATGCATGGAATGGCGTATGAGTCCTTTTTGGTCACAGTATTAAGACGGCGATAATCAATACAAAATCTTGTGGAGCCATCTTTCTTTGATAATAATATCCGAAACCCTTAATATCCGAAACCAGAAATTTATGCTCAACTTGCATGTTGGCAATGTTTACCTTGGCTAAACATTCTCCAATGACCCTAATGCTACTATTCCCTGCAGTTTGGAGAGATTTTGTGGATGGTGCAGTAATCTCAAGCTCATGGGTACGTGCAACATCTGGTCTTACAATGGATACTGTTGCTCCTGTATCAATAAGCATCCCGCATCCACGATCTCCTAACAAGACTTCAACAAAAACAGCACCACTCGATTGTTGCTTTTCTCTCTCAACAGGGCCAGAAGTCGGAGTGTTAGCCTCGGCATGGCCCATCGCCTCGGCTACTGCTAGTTTCCCGACTGAGTTCGTTTAGGGCATTCTCTCCGGAAATGACCCAAACCCTTACACTCATAACACCTAGAGGGTCCAGGAACTGGCACAGGTTGAACTGCCTTGGTAGAACTGTGTGTTCTCGGTTCAGCTGGTGATGAAAATTCAACCTCATGTCTTTGAGCTTTCCTTAGAGCTGCTCTGATTGAATCTGGAGAAGAAATGCTGATAGATGACTTAACATGGACATCCCTAATGGCATGAACGAAAGACCTTACTGCAATCCTCTCAACTGCTTCGGGTGGACAATCAGGAAATGCACCTCTTGCTAGTCTTTCTATGTCAGTCGCCAATTCAGCCAATGTCTCACTGTCACGTTGTTTCCGGGCCTGTAACTGAGAGTGAAGCAATGAAGTTAGGTGTTCAGAACCAAATCTCAACTGAAATGCCTCCGACAATTTACAGAAGCTTGATTGATGTTGTCTAGGGAGGTTATGGACAACTAAGAGAGGAGGTCCAGAGAGAGAAGCTACAAGGTGCTCTCCTCTCTCCTTATCGTTCCATTCGTTAGCATCAGCAATAATGGTAAACTGGGTACTGTACTCCTCCCACGAAATGGAACCATCAAATTTAGCTGGTTTAGGGAACTTCTTGCGTATTGTTTGACGGTTATCCTCTATTAAACTTTCTGTGCGTTCCATTAGATCAGGTGGGGTGTGAACTTCTTGTACAGTTTGATTGTTGAGTACAGCAAGAAGTTGATCGAGTTGTACCTTGATTGCTAATGTCGGACTCTATAACGTTAATTCGCTGGGCAAGAACATTAGATTGAGTATCAGGTACTGATTGGTTATTCATAAGCTCACCAACTTGATTACCTATAGCTCCGACATCTGATTCTACTGCATTTATTCTCTGAGACACATCATCATGGCAGTTGTCGGTCACAGAGCCTTGTTCATCATCTGGATCCGCAGGTCTTCTTCGGGTGGATATTGTGCGTCGCGGCATCTGACACTCACAATTCTCACGGGGGGTAGGTTTGGCACTCGTTGGGCGCCAATTGTACAATTTACAACAATAACGGCCAAAATAGGTTTATCAAACATCATTTATCAAACTTAACGCTCAAGAAAACACCTAACAGGTAACAACGGGATTTTTGAAACTGTCAACAACATGAAACCAATGTCAACATGTGATGATCACCATCACAATACTTTCCTCGTGTGTTTGATAGAGGTCAGTTTTTATATCAACTTCCATGACAGACGCCAGATGTTGGGTGCTTTTCCTGATTAACAAGTTGAGTGCCACATCTGTCCGCTCTCAACTAAAAAACTTCTGCCAAGTTGGGTGGGCAGTATAGCTTCCTCACTCATTGTAACATGGACGTATAGAATCAGTTGGCGAAAAAATTATGATTCAAAGAGTTATTGAATACCAAAATATTGTATTTGTATTTTCAACGTAGAATTTTATTTAGCGGCCCACCGTCTAGGACCTAACCCACACAATCCCTGAAAATTTCATCGAAATTGGTTGAATAGTTGCGGAGTTTTGGTTGTAACAATAAATTTAAAGTTTGCGCATGCGCAGCGGCTATTGCTTGACCAATTTGATTGAAACTTATAGGGTGTCTTTTAGAAGTTGGTCCCTAACTAACCTCCAAATTTGAGCAAAATCGGTTCATTAGAAACCGAGAAACCGAGGTTCCAGGAAATTCACGTTTGCACATGCGCACTCGCTCCTATTGATCCGAAGGTGCTGAAATTGATAGGGGACCGTCTAGGACCTAACCCGCACAATCCCTGAAAATCTAATAAAAACGGAGTTGAGTAGAATGTTGTCTATTTCCACGAAAATAATGAGTTACAAGTTAAATCGATTTCGACGGTTAGGTCATCATCAGTAACAAACAATAACTTTATTAACTTTATTAGTTATTGTTTGTTACTGATGATGACCTAACCGTCGAAATCGATTTAACTTGTAACTCATTATTTTCGTGGAAATAGACAACATTCTACTCAACTCCGTTTTTATTAAAATGGTTTTCCACAATCTCATCGCGAGTGATTTTATTCGTATCCCTGAAAATCTCATCAAAATCGGACCACAGGTTAGTATAGTTTTGCCCGGGACAAGGATTGACCACAGACAGACCGACAGACAGACAGACACGGAACCAAAATTGTTCAGGAAGCTCTAAAACGCAAAAAACAAGTGGAAATTTTGATTTCGGAGGACATTTTTTACACTTCTTTCACGAATACAAAGCTTCCCTACCTTCGGTAGTGAGGAAGCAAAAACTGTCCTCAGATGCCAAGCCTGCTTATTTATTACTTCCGCTTCAGAAGACCTTGCTTTTAATGTTAAGAGATTTATTGGGTAGTATTTCACCTGTTTTCATTGAAAAAACCGCGTGCATGTTTATGATGCACGTGTTCTGTGAGTGACAATTTGGGACTTGCTAGGGATGAAACTAACTCTATCGTAGGTGTCTCGGCCAAATGTTTGTGGCCAACACTGTTCCACCTTTCCAAAGGTTCTCTCAAGGTCAAAGAAGAAGAGAGAAACACCTTAAGTGTGTACCTGAGAGATACGATACGAGCGTTTGAAGCGGACCAGGATTGTGTATCACCCAGATACACCTGCCACGCTCGGACAGCTAACTGTGTGTATCTCACAGATGCACATGGCACTCAACTCGTCGAAGGAGGCTTGCACATAACATTTCCCAATTGGAGAGATCACCGAGAATAATTTTGTCGATGAAAGTTCTGAAAGTGGTGAAGAAAAGTCTACTGAGGAGTGTGGCATGTAGCTTCCATAACGTGCTTCTTTCATAAGACTAATGTACTTCGAGCTCAGACTGCCGAGATGATCGTATTTGGACCATCAATGGCATCGGCCAATCTAGAAAAAATGCTGAACAATTATCAAGCTAATCTGAATTCCTTCCAACAACTTCCAGAAGACTTCGGAGTCACTGGTAATGGCTTGGAGGTCAGATCTCTTGGGTCATTGTTGAGCCTCTGGTATTCCTAGCTCGATGACATTGAGTATTCTGGATATGGTGCCTGAGCACTTATTGTATGTACTTTTGCGCTTACTTAGAAACCCATGAATGGTGTAACTAGGTGGACTCACCGCGCCAGGATACGAGCAGAGCTTCAACCCATTTCCTTCCTCTGGTTAACGTAAACACCCTCCACATCCAACTCGCCCTTCTCACAGTTTCCTACTTCCCCCCCCCCCGGATTTAATTTAGTAAAACGAGTTTACTCCCGGAAAACGTCCGTATGACTTGTTCAGAATTTCATGACGTAAATAATCACATTTCTAGAAAGAAGAAAAAGTAGAGATGGAAAGTACCCTCCTCTCAACTCTCTCTCCATAGTGAAATAATAATGAAAATGTAGCGTATTTATTTGTTTGGCACTTGCTCGGAATTCGTGATGAATATAAATGTAATTGGTGAGTTTTCCCGGTTTTCTTCTGCAAACTGTGGCCGCTCTCTGACGACTATTGGAAACTGTTGGAGAGGGTTGAAAATGAAACGCCTTCAGCATCACAATTATTGTGGAGTTTACGCGGGTGGTTTCACCTCGTTTCCCGCAGTTTTCCCCGCGACTAATCTCAATTTCTGTATCTCATGAATATTTGTTTATCTGCAGGGGATCGTGAACCGTTTTCGGAGTATTTCAATTCTTATTGGGAACTAGTCGGTTACCTATAATTGATGTGATTGGTGATATTTCTGAGATAACCTAAACATAACCTTACCAATTTTGTCTTGAAATGAATAGCAGAAATATTGGATTGAAGGAGTGTGTATGATGGCGGCTTCACCGTTCACACATCTGATCAGGGCCCAGGAAAGTGGCACTTAAAATCTGAACGAACTCTATAAAATCACATTTTGCCGATTGCATGATCAGGCATTCTATACAATACCTAGGTAAAGCATAAATTCAGATTTCTTTTACACATTTTCTGCTTCTTTCAGGCATTATATTCAACGACTAGGCATTGTACACAACTGACGACTGATTTTAAACTTTGCTGGTAACATGTATAATAGAAAGTGACAAATTTATAGGGAATGATTGTCCTAGTTCCAGTCGAAACTATAATGTTCGTGAGAGGTTTCCTAAGAGAGGATGCTAATCTCGATTTAATAGGTCCTCCAGATGGCAAAGCTAGAGAGCGCTTTCGCCTTGGAGGTGACGGTTAAAGATTCATTAACCTACCTGCCTTGATGTCAAAACCTCACTCGTCAGTGATAAGGGATGTCGCTTTCACGCTTTTACCGTGAATTTGCATTATAAAAGGAATCCGATTCTGGAGGATGGGCTCCTTTCAGCAACCGCTTCTCACGGATTCCCGTATATTAGCTTCATCTACATAGTCTCGACTTGTGGGGCATTTGGAGAAATTTGTACCTGGGTATTTAGTTCAAAGTAGAAATCGAATGCCGCTACAGAAAACGCTACAGGTAGAAAACAATCCAAAGAATGTTTAATGGTGTTATTCCTTGATTTACGCCAGACACATGAAATTGTGAATCTTTCGTTAATTGCACGATATTTTGAAAGCTCAAATAAATATACGTATACACCCATTCGTCATATACGATTATGTTCTTAGCGGTTGTGTCAGACCACAATTCGTACTTTGATGACCCGAACCGATTTCCATGATTCTGGTGGGCGTTTTCCTTTCCATCGCAGTGAGAGAGAGCAGACCAGGTAATTCAAAGGAGCTACTCTTGAACTAATTCATTACAGAATGGTTTATTCGCTAATATTTGAAAAATAAATTGAGAAAAAAGCTGCAAATTATAACGCAAAGGCTACTTATATTTCCGTAAAGATCACCCGTTTGCAATTGATGAGCTGAAATTTGCTTTACTTACGTCAGCGAACGTTCATTTGCGATTCGCACATTTCTGTATGTATGCGCTGACTATCAATGTCCTCCCCCCAACTGCTCAAGCTGTATATGCCCTCTGACTGTTACCCACTTGCTGACTGAATGCCAAATTTTCAACAACCTCCCACCCGAAACTTCGAGGAATTTAAAAGAGTTTCACTATTCTACGAACTGTAAAAGCTTTTGCTTTTCTCACTTTTTCGATTGTTATTCAATAATTTGTTGCAACCATTTAATTTGGCGCCCATGACCTTTTGAAGGTTGCATGTGCCTTAATAAAGAAAAAAAAACGAGTCATATTCGTGTTTGTGATTCATCACTCATCCAACCTACGGAGCAACGAAGACACTAAATCTTCCTAAAATGGCCCGAAGAGGCTTTAGGTAGGTCCGAAGGACCAATGGTTGGTGGGAAGAGGAGGGTGCTGCTCCTCTCTGTCTAGCTTAGGGAAACTTAAAAGAGGGTTAAGTAAATTCTACGATAAACGTGAATTTAACTGATTTCGATCGTCTGAGTTGTTTCATTCGTTTAAAGAAATTGATTTTTTTAAATGTCACGAACATTCACTAATTAGGTAATTAATCATACTAACCCTAATTGGACCATGGTATCACAAGTGTCACCGAAAACATCTTAGGATTTCCATTGAATCTCCATTGGAATTTTAACTAACTAATGCGATCGCTATTCTTTTTCTTCGAGTTGTATTCAGTTTTGCATCCCTAGCAACCAGTATTTTTGCAAGTTATTAAAAGTAAAAAAAATGATATGACAAAAATTTTGAAGATTTTTTCAATTTTTTTTCAGAAGTTTTTGTCATAACTCTATTTTGAGACTTTTAATGGCCCACAAAAAATTCTGTTGTCCATTAAATTTAAAATTGCGATATAATTTTGCTTAGGTACTTTGGTGACACCTTGGGACAGCTGTGGAGTTCCTGAGATGTCTTCGGTGACAGTTGTGAAACCTTGGTCCAATAAGGGTTAATTAGGGAAACAATTTGCCTCGCAGAGCTCTGGGTGATGTCAAAAAAATTGTTAAATCGTCACTATTTTATTGAATGAAAAATCAATTCCTGTTTATCGCAAATTTTTGAAGTAGGGTGTTTTGAAAGTGTTTTCACCTCTTTTCACCCCTTAGAAGTAACTGTCAACAACCAAAACCTTCGGGGCACAACTATACCCCGAATGGAGCCAATATACCTACAAAGTTTCATCAAAATCGGAAACATTTGTATTCGATTTTTGGATTCTATGTACCTTGCAACGTAAACCATCAAACTTTGAGGGGGTTATAATGTTTTTTCTTGCTCGATTCCAAAGGTTCATTATTGGAAATAATAAAGAAATTGGTAAAATAAAGGTTTCTTAGGTTCAGTAATCTTTAAGGGCCTTTGAAATCCTAAATTAGAAAATTAATTATTAGGTCATGAGTCATGACTGGATTCGCTCAGGGGCTTCACCGGTAGGTTGAGTAGCTTGGACACTCCAGACACGAGATGAGACGAAGTTGGGGTGGTTTGCGGAGGGTCGAATCTTTTTCTCAACTGCCCAATGCTGTCCAGATATTCTTCACAGGCACACGTGATTGGGATACTGCAACCCAGAGGGTACGACATAAAATATCTTGGTTGAATGCTTCTACATAATTTTAGAGAATGGGTACTCAAAAGCTATGTCAATGATCTCGCTTTATATTCTCATCTTTCCCGCTTACGACGTCTTCCTATTTACTGTGTGGCTCCAACTTTCGCAGTAGGCTTCTAGGACTCGCACGGATCGTGACTAGATTCACTAAACCATCCGCAAAAAGTTGCGCTCTGACAACACCATAACCCAATTCGTCAACTAAATCGTTCACGAATAGCGTAAATGGAAGTGGAGATAACGGACGTATCTTAGGGTTTTTGAACTAAGATGTCTTGTGCCCCAGAACTGCTTCAGGGGATAGACCACAATGCAGAGCCTCAGTGTTCACGAAAATAGAGAGCACGCATGTCTTCAGATCACATCATTTGGTGGCAGTTTTTCAGCAGAGCTAAAACCATACTAATGAAATGCAATGCTGCCACGCTCGAAACTATCCCTGATCCGAGTTCCACTGCACAATACCTCGAGATATCTCCTTTGACTCTACTGCAATGGAGTGACTACCCCTTCCGTTCATCACCAATATTATTCGAAAAATTTGTAGGTCCTTTTCAATGTTAAATTGAAAAAAATTTGAACGCATTGAAGAATTAAACGCAACTCTCACGAACCGCAAGTGTCAATATTGTCCTCAACTATAAAAAATTAAAAAGGAGGGTTTATAAGACCGCAGATTTTTCAGATCAGCTTTTGAATGGCTAAAACGTGTGATCTGTTAGAAATCGTGAATTGTGTTACGGAGTTATTGATGGTAGTGCCTTCTTCATGTTTATTTTAGGGCACCCAAATAAAATCTCCAAGTATTAGGACTGAAAGAGAAAAATTGCTCGAATTAATCATCCCATTGTGCATACTTTTACCTTCATTATGGAGGTTTTTTGAAATGGGGTTTTCAACCAAAGGGTTGTCATTTCGTTGAGGGGAAATTCAACATGTGCTTCAATGGTCGTGCGCCCCTTTAGTTGAGGAAGCCTCCCCACCGATGTTTGCATTATTCCGCAAGATAGATGAGCTACTTTATTAAAGTAAGGGGTAGGTAGTCGACAATAGACGTGGGGCGCGGGCCAAGGGGTGGTTCGGGGGGCTTTTCTAATGACAAGCCAACTACTGGGCTCCTGGGACCATTCAAGATGAATAATGCAAAGTAAATCTGACTCATTTCACCCGTTGACAAGGATTAACGCTTCAACTTCTCCCCGAGCTCTCGGTATTTCGCTCCCCTTTTGAATATACAAGGTGAGCGTGGGACGGTGGCTGGCTCAGAGACTTTTGCCTTGAGGACCTTCTTATAGCCCTTTGATCTTTGGACAAACGTTTGTGGGGTGGAGAACACTTGAAGAATCAATCCGAGCACCCTAAAACTGACGGTACTCCTTCGAGTAATACAGAAACAGTTGTCGAATGATAATTATCACACAATGATTTATTACCAGCACCCCATGCCTTTCACAGGTGGGCTTTATTGCTTCATAGGATAGCTTGACTTACATGAAGGTTGCAGGAAATTTTCCAGATCGCGTTATAGTTATTTCGTAATATTCCGCAATAAGTAAATTCACAACAAATTAGTTTCTGTGAAATACGTGCTCTGAATATGAAGAAAATAACTATGGTTCAGGATGTGAGAAATTACGAGTTTAAGCCTCAATTATGTATAGGAGAATTTAACGGTCAGAGCAATACCAGAGTGACACGATGTCAGTTGTTGCCTGGTTCCCTAATATCTACTAGATGACTCTGGATCTCAAGGTTTACAAAAAGATGACCTGCCAACTGAACAACTTCTCTCTCTTGCCTTCTCCCTCACCTCAACCTAGTGATCTCGAAGACTCGGATGCCACCAGCCTGCATCTGAATGTTCACAGATTGATACCTTGGCAACTTGTCTCTACTGGGGCAGTTCAGCAAGCTCAATGGCACACAAGTCAGCCTCCTCGAGACGACTTCTTTGCCTGGTATGTATCTTAAGAGCTCTTCCACCTTTCAGTTGTACTTTTAGTTCATTTTTGGATCCTTTTCAAGATTCCAAATAACGCATAAATCAGTGAGTTTGAAAGTAGAATCTTCCTACTCGCAGAAGTGCTGGTCACCATCGCTAACAACCGGTCAGCATCGAATGAATGCTTTTGTAATAATATGAGCTAATGGGTCACACCACTTCCAGGAGTGAAGAAGCAATGCATGTCAGCAGCACGTTATCAACTATTCAGTTTCTTTTAGTTTTTGATATAGATTTTCCAATTTTATTCCTTTTCCGAGGAAATTAAATGAGGCTTCTCTCAAGTAAAAAGGAACCTCAGTCATAACTTTAGTGGAAAAGGCATCGCAATGTTGATAAACTTCCTTCAAGCCGTAAATTATCGTTAAATGGAACGGGTGAGGGGGGTCCCTAGGCCCTTTTGCCCTTTTCAACTCTGAATTTCATTCCGCCGAATAGTCGTCTTGGGAATAGGCCTGGAGTATTTGTCTCGACCTCTCTCAAAGTCTCTGAGTTTAGATATTCATGGGCAAGTTGGGGAACCTTTCCCACCGCCTCCTGTTTCCAACGCTATTGTCTAACGCCGAGGGAAAGTTTTTAATACTTGAAGAGGTTTAGAGGTAATGGAACGGGAAGAAAAAAGGACACACACGTAGTTTCAAGGAGAGAGGGTTTGAATGACTAATGTGGAAGGCTTGAGGGTGCATAATTAATTTGAGTTGTTTGGTTGAATCTTAACGTGGAATACCGATATTATTCACTTGTAAGGATGTACGTAGACATTTAACACAATTCAGCGTTTCATCACCGTAATGAGCAGTTGTAGCTACTTTATAGTACCTTATGTGTGTCTCAATCTCGAATTGAGCATTGTCCCATACCATACTTCAAAAAGCCATAAGCTAGCAAGAGAGCGATCAGTTTCTCCAGAGACATTCAACACCAGTGTCGAACAGATTACGTTTACTGGAAGTACAAACGACTTTGCTAGAACTATGGTACACTTCAAGATATATCGCCTTCACCCCTTGCTTGTTAATCCTCAAGCCTGGTAGATCCTATCAAG
The DNA here is from genome assembly GCA_009739505.2 of Apolygus lucorum. Classification (NCBI taxonomy): domain Eukaryota; kingdom Metazoa; phylum Arthropoda; class Insecta; order Hemiptera; family Miridae; genus Apolygus; species Apolygus lucorum. Next base: position 16,399,664 of record CM019171.2, read on the forward strand.
AAATGAATGGTACCTCTCATCTACAGAAAATGTTGTCATTGAAGGCTGTAAACCAAAGATATCTGAGCACTCTGTGGCTTCAAGTGTCTATGAATGGTTTGGAAAATGACGCTATGCGAATCCCCTGGGTTTTATTTTGGAGATTTTCGTAAATCAGTAAAAGAAGATGGTTTATTTGTATACTGTCTTCAGAGAATAGCTCTTATCCTCAATATCCAGCATGACAAAGATTGGTTTAATAAGAGACGTTCAACACCAGGGTTGTGCAGGTTCTCTTTTCAACTTGAGGAAAAAAGATTTCGAAAACTAGGTCCCCACACCAAGGTCCCCACATCGCAATACAATGCTTTAGATCTCAAAACAGTTCTTCCGATTTAGAAATAAATTACGCTGGCTGATTTGCTCATGCTTTGTTCCTTGAGACCAATGGTATCTCACACATCTTTATATATGGATGGGTCGGCAAGGTCGTCAACGAAAATTATGGTGCTCGCATGCATTCTGGAAACTTTCAAACATCACATCCAGGAAAAGAAAAGAAAAGAAACTATTCCTGACTTTAAACGGTTGATTAAAGAAATGAACGGTAGTACTATGGCTTTTCTCCATTGATTAGGATATTCGCCCAAATCGTTCCTATAGGAGAGGATTCTACAACTCAACGAATTCGAAAGAACGTATAGAAAGAACAAAGGTTCGTGACGATGCAATTAGTGAGCGTTTTCCATTGATGCAATAATATTTACGTATAATTGAATGGTGAAGGGGAAAGTTGATAAGTATCTCGTTGTAAATACAGGAAACTGCATGAGAAACACATTTGCATCGAAGTCTGAAGATTCGGAAGGGTGTCACCCTCCGGACCCTCCCAGGAAATGAGAAGGCCGAAAACTACCGCTCCAGAAAACGGAAACTTGACGAAGAATAATGAGAGATGAAGGGGAAGAGAGAGAAAAGGTCATCGGGAGAAACGGTTTTCGGACTGGGGAGGAGCATAACATTTCCTGCCAGTAATGAAAAGACCCCAACCCTATCGCAGGACGCTTGCAATATCACCCCTAGATCGTTCATCAAACCTATGCTATCCCACAGCCTTCATGCTCCCGTTAGCATTGTCATTACAACTTATTGGTTCCGACGGTAGGTAGTCCGGACGTATTCCAATATCGTCTTTCTGGAGTTTTAGCTGGTAAATGACTTAAGCAGTTCATATAGTGCCCCAAGAAAGCGCTACTTATTACAAGCAACCAATAAACCTAAAAACATTGATTTTCGAAAAAATGTAAATGTTTGAATTTCATTTTGAACATTTAATATTTTGGCTTTGATTTTCATAGAGAAAATTGCTGAAAATGTCATTATAATAGCTCATAAAGTATGCTTAGCTGCTTCAGTCTCATCTCACCAATCGCTACTGTAGAATAAAGCAAGAAGACCACAACGGAATGTTCTTGGACCGCTCTTGTATGTCCCTCATACTAGTGATCTCCCAGAAATTGAGATGATCACCACAGCCACCTTTGCAAATGATACACCGATTTTGGCAGTCGGAGAATGTAACACTGAATCCACCAACAAGTTAAATCAATCAATATCCTGCGTACGAAAGTGGACAGCAAAATGGAGAATCAAAAAAATTAAACCAAGTCGGTAGATGTCGATTTTACGAACAAGAGAATCGATTATATTCCGGTACATTTCATTGGAAAAGTTATTCCGAATGCTAATGAAGCCAAATACCTAGGCATGACACTAGGCGCCAAACTTTGATGGAAAGCCCATGTCAAAAAAAAACGCTGCAAATCATTGCTCAAAGGTTTATTATTTTCTGTATAGATCATCCTTCTGTATAGATCACTGGTTCTCCATCAATAGCACCTACCACCATCTGTATTCTCCCTTGACCTTCCCTCTCAAATTTCAGCTCCTGCGTTCAATAGGATTGAAAATGGCTTCGGAGCTCACTCAGCTGATCAGTGATCAGAAGAGTGAAGAAGATCTCCTCGAATGCTGGAGACGCCTGGAAGAGCACTTCCATTCAATAGGATTGAAAATGGCTTTCGAGCTCACTCAGCTGATCAGTGATGTGAGGAGTGAAGAAGATCTCCTCGAATGCTGGAGACGCCTGGAAGAGCACCTCCATTCAATAGGATTGAAAATGGCTTTGGAGCTCACTCAGCTGATCAGTGATGTGAGGAGTGAAGAATATCTCCTCGAATGCTGGAGACGCCTGGAAGAGCACTTCCATTCAATAGCATTGAAAATGGCTTCGGAGCTCACTCAGCTGATCAGTGAGCAATGATTTGCAGCGTTTTTACCTACAAACATTGTTTTACCTACCAATTTTTTTTACCTACCACACCTACCTATTGGTAGGTACTACCTACCACACTATAATGGCTTCACACCTTCACAATCAAGTTTATTAGAAAGAACTAAACGCTTCACACTCGATTCGAAAAATAGAAAGCTTGATATGGAAATTTGATTACTGGTTACGCAGAAGGCAAAACTGTATACAAATCGAAGAAATGTACAGCGATCGCATTTTAGTCAGATAAAATTTGAACGGCGATTAGACCTCTTTTGCGATTCACACTCATGATTCTGTTTTATCGAAGGAAAACCTTCAAATACTCGTAGGGACCGAACGGTTTGTCCTACAGAGCTCCGGGTGGTCTCAAAAATTTTTAAAAATTCTGTACTATTTAAAATTGGTGAAAAAACGATACCTTTATTTCGAGAGTTTTCGAGCTAGGGCACTCTTGAAAATTTCCACCCTTAATTTTCACCCCTTAGAAGTGACCTACATCAACCAAAAGCTTCGCGGCACAACTAGACCCCAAATGGAGCCCATATACCAAATTTGAACCAAATCGGTCCAGTGTTGCTAAGAAAAGTGCCGCGTACGGCGGACGGCGGACGGCGTACGGCGTACGGCGTACGGCGTACGGCGGACGGACGGAAATTTTTTTATTCGATTTTCGGATTCTACGTACCTTGAAACGTAAAACATCAAATTTTGAGGGGGGGTTAAAATTTTTTTTTCTTGCTCGATTCCAAAGGCTTATTATTGAAAATAATAAACCAAAAGAAGGAAGAACTCCTTCTAAAATTAAAAAAAAAAACGCTGCAAATCATTGCCCAAAGGTTTATTATTTTCTGTATAGATCACCCTTCTGTATAGATCACTGGTTCTCCATCAATAGCACCTACCACCATCTGTATTCTCCCTTGACCTTCCCTCTCAAATTTCTACTTCCTGCGTTCAATAGGATTGAAAATGGCTTCGGAGCTCACTCAGCTGATCAGTGCTCTTCCAGCTTCTGGAAAATTCTATACCTTGATTCTACGTAGGTACCTTGAAACGTAAAACATCAAATTTTGAGGGGGGGGCTAAAATTTTGTTTTCTTGTTTGATTCCAAAGGCTTATTATTGAAAATAATGAACCAAAATGCAATGGCTAAGGGGGGGGGGGGGTCGAAGTTGTCAATCCAGAACAAGCTAACATTGTACAACCAAGTCCTTAAACCTGTCTGGTCTTACAGAGCTCAGCTTTGGGGTTGTACGGCTCAGTCAAATCGAGCCATCATCCAAAGATTCCAGTACAATGTGCTTAGAACGGTTTTCAATGTACCATGGTACTTTCGAAACGAACGTCTTCACCATGAGTTTCGGATCGATACAATAAACGATGCTATGAAGCGACAAGCTGAGATGTCACATCAACGAGGAAGCTGTCCAACTCCTTGATACAAGTGATATCATCAGAAGATTGAAGCGTACCAAACCACTTGACCTAGCTTACTTGTGAAGCAGTGAAGTGAAACATCCACCATAATCAACAAAACTCAGTGAAGTATCTTAATTTTGAATATTTGTCCATATTTTCAAAATAATATTGTTAATAATTTATACTTGGTGCAATAAAGAATACTGAAAAAAATAATAGCTCATAATCATAATATTAATAATAATAATATAAAATATCAATAAAAACATCAATAACTTCGTATTTCTACAAGGAATTGCAGACACTTTGACCGAATGTCATACAGACAGACACTGAACCAAAATTGTTCAGGAAGGTTTAAACGTAAAATGCAAGTGGAAATTTCACCATAGATGACTTTTTATTTTAATCCTGGAATAGTGAAAGCAATCGACTCTGTATCGAAATATGCCTAAACAAACACGATTTTTCGCATAAAACTCCATTTTTCCAAGAAAGTTCTCTCTAAAACCTTAAAAATGATATACCGTTGGAAAGCTGAGATCTTGAGGTCGTTTTTCCCGTTAAGTACGCCACGATAGCGGTATTTATCACGAGAAAATCGTTAGCCTGAAAAATGGCGATTTTCAAAAACATTTATATTTTTGTCTTTACTATACAATAATGTCATGGTACAGAACATCAAACTTGTACTATGACGTAATTATAAGGGTTTCCTTCATCCAGCCCTACATGGACGGTGAGAATTGAGGTTAATTTTGTTATTTCTGATATTCTCCAACTCCTAGAGATAGAAAGAACCATTATTGGGAACAATTTCACAGAAGAAATTGCTAGGTCAGAGATCGAGGCGTCAGTTGAATTATAACTCTAATCTCCTTGTCTGATTCCTCTTGGCTCTACAAGTTGAATGGAGTATCAATTTTTCACGCTCTTCCTAATGCAAGTTAAAAGTAAAAACTCGAGAGAAAAAACGAAAAATGTAAATCAAGGGAGAGGAAAAGATGGGGGTTTCCGAGGAAAGTGGTAGTTTCTTTCAACCCCTAATCGGGAAGGGAGAAGGGACGACTATAATTTGAGATTCGCGGGAAAGCGGAGGGTGTCAGAAGGAAAAGGGGTAGCAAAAGTCTTAAGGAGTTGTTTCAGCCATTAATGTGCCTTCCAAGTTTCCACCAACCCGGGTAATAGGTGTCAACTTTATTTACAACTATAATAATCTTTTTCCTGGGAGTAAAAGAGAGAAATGGGGTGCCTTTAGAGTAGAGGGGGGCTTGCAGATAAATAAACCAGGTTGGTGATAGTAAAGATAAATAAAAGTTGCCGTTACAACAAAGTTTTACAGTCGGGGAAATCTTAGGAGGGCTTCTGCCTTCACGATGCACTTTTCCAACGACAGCAAGTGAAATACTCCAAAGACAACATCCAGGAGTATATAGAATTGATTTTGAATCTTTCACATTGTCTGGGTCTTCTAGAGGTAAAAAAAGGAGGTGAGTTGAGTGGGTATAACTTCTGCATATGGAAAAATATAGACATATTGTATCAGTAAGTCTATAATTGTAATGATAAAGCAACACAACTTGTAAATTTGGCAATACAAATTTATTTCGCGATCGTGTTGCTGGCTTTTCAAGTCAATCGCAATTGAGTTGATGATGTTTTTTTTATCGAGGCTCATACTGGTTGGATGGTGATCAAATTATTGTGCATTCTTATGGGGCAGATCAAAATTGGCTTAGAGTTTGAGAAAAATCTTTAAAAATTTTATTTGGTTTTGGAATATTTTTAAAAATTTTTTAAAAATGTGCTGCACGGAATCACAAAGTTATGAAGCAAACGTCAATACATGATTTAAAACAGTTGTCAAAATTAATTTTAGAGGCGGTCTGTAACGAAAAATTCCAGAAAGGGAGGTGTACAGAAAAATATGGCGGAGGTATCTTTCATAATATGAAAGATAACATGAATATGAAGCATAATATGAATATGAAGATAATATGAATATGAGATAAGAGAATATGAAGCATATTATGCTTCGGGTCGGCTTTCGTTTTCTCACTACCGAAGGTAAATAGGTGAATTTTGCTAATTACCTTTGTAATCTTGTGGTCAACAAAATTTGGGGCCTCCACTCGGATTTCGCGTTTTAGAGCATTCTACACCATTTCTTCCCATCATCAGTTCCTTATCCAAGGTATACACTCACGAAATGGTACACATTTTGGATTATTATTATCAATATTCTATGTACGATAGTGATGATATAGAAAATGTTGCTTATAAGTTGTAACTTGGTGTAATAAAACAAGTAAAAAAAACTCAATATTAGAGAGAATCGCAAAAGATTGTTCACTGACTGAAATAGGCCTAATAAAAATCCGTTCAAATTTCAGTTATTCAAATTTTTGAACAGAGTTAGCAGGTTGGAGCTGGTTCGTTCCTTCTAATAGAGTTTCACGGCACTCATTTGAGCTACCTTAGCAACCAAGAACCAAATTTCGTGATGAAGGCACTCACAGCTCTCGGATATCGATGGTGTTGCAACTAAGTAGCATTAATAGAAAAGCTATTATACTGTAAAATGATGGACCATTGTGTAATAATTTTCTGCGTTTTTTGGATTCAATAATACTCCGCGATCACATATTGTGAAATCGTATTTTAGCAGCAAATATGAGTAGCTAGACAATGGTCAATAATAAAACAAGATTGTTTACCAAGTAAAAACGTAAAATGAAACGAGGCAGTTGAGTAAATAATCAGAAACAACGGAAAAATTCATATTCTGTGACTATTCGTCATTTGTCTAATAGAGCTGCCGCGGAATCTCAGATTTTCAGAGAATGCTTGAAAAACAAATATTGAATTTTATCTGTAACAGAGAGATTATTGTCAGTTCGTTCGAGGTTTTTCTTGGTTCTAATCAGATTTTATGGGGTTTATAATGCCTGCAAGACGGAGGATAGGTCAGTACGAATCTGATTCCTTCACTAGTGTTATCATCTTCCCTCTACAGAGTTAATAATGGTTGAAGCTGGCGAGCAGTGTTGTAAGTTTCAAAAACATTACTGATTTTGCTACGAATAGTTTGTGTTGCCACGATATACAAAAATACAGCATGATTCATTGCACTTTTCAAATCTATCTTGGTTCATCTTCAAACGAGGCACCGAATGATAGTAAACCAAACTGTCAGAAACATATTACAAATCAGTATTTAAAAAAAATTAAACTCATGTAAAAATAAAATCAATGAAAAGGCCACCAAATTAGTATTTTATTAACTTCTTTACCAACTTGGAACGTGGTGCTGTACTAATCACTGCCTTCGATGGCCGCTGGTGCCTACCAGTACCATCTGAAATCGGTATCCATGACAAGTGAGCTTGGTGTGTACTTCTGCTCTTGACCTTGCCCTGTCCTTCAAGAGAAACCCAAGATTTGGGTGTGAATTTAATTCACACCATCGCATATCATTAGTAAAAGAGCCTATGAGCCAAATGGATCAAATAAGCTACAAATCGTTATTTTTCTGTATATTTCACCCGCCAACTGAGTGACCTAAAACTCTAATCGAAGAAAAAAAGCTGAATTTTGAGGGGTCATTGTCTCCAAAGTGCGATTCTAAAGTTCATTATTGAAAATAATAAACCAAAATGAGTGGATAAATTAAATTTACTTGTGAGTTTTTGTCTTGAAAAACTATAACTAAAAATTATCTTAAAATTCAACTGAAAAATGCAACTACGATAATTAATTTACGATATTTACGTGTAAATACCACTTTTTTTTCATTCGCTGAAGGTAGAGCAAGTATTCCTATTGTGTAGGTGCAAGTATATCATGGTAGCTGTGGGTACAGCTTCATTACTTCGGGAGCAAGTACCTCCCTGAAGGGAAAACAGCTTCGCAGTGTACAGGAGCAAGTAATCCTAGTAAGAGCACTCATACGACATATACGTAACTAATGAGAGCAAGTAGAACATGCTCTGAAGGAAAACACTTCTTGTAAGAGACAAGTATTTCCCGGTTAAGGGAAAACAGCTGCACCACTTTTCCATAGCTTCCTCGTATCCATAACCCGATTGTATAGATGATCCGATGCATAGTAGTTGATCTCAAAACATCAATCTCTATGTACCTTACACTACCCTCATTTGGGACTCTACACGTCACCCAGCACAATCTCTGAATATTGTCGGAAAATGTAGAAGTTATGGCAGTAACAAGGAAATATACTTTTGCGCATGCGCAGTGGCTACTATCAGTCTGGGGGCGATGATTTCCATAGAGGACTATCTACACGCCAACCCGCAAAATCCCCGAAAATTTCATCCAAATCTGATTAGATATGTAGAAGTTATGGCGATGGCAAGTATTTCACGTTTGCGCATGCGCAGCGGCTATTCAGTCCGAGGGTACCTAATGATTTTGAAGGGGACCATCTGCACGACAAACCGCACAATCCCTGAAAATTTCATCGAAATTGGATGAGAATTGTAGAAGTTATGGCTGTGGCATGGATTTCATGACAGACACACAGACAGACAGACACGGAACCAAAACTGTTCAGGAAGGTCTGAATCGTAAAACGCGAGTGGAGATTTTGATTTTGGAGAACTTTTTTTCCAACCTTGAAAAGTGAAAACAAAGCTTCCGCTATCTTGATAGACTCGGAAGCAATCGCTTCACAGGCTCTGAGGAGAAAAGTACCTACTTCTTGTAGAACAGGAACAAAGGTATAATCAATAGCAAACGTTATGTTCTGTTGTATTTTTCATTAATTTACAATTTCAAAAATTTAAAGAAGTTTTTTACACTAATCTGAGCTCTGTAGGACCAACCGATTGCTTAATGAGGATCATTAATTACCTAATTAGTGAATATTCCGTGACTTTTTAGATTGTTATAATGAACCTTCCCCCTTCAAAATTTGATGCTTTGTTTCAAGGTACGTAGAATCCAAAAATCGAATAAAAATGTTTCTGTCCCTTTGCCCAGTTTTCTGGACCAATTTTGATGAAATTGTGTAGGTATATCCATTTGGGGACTAATTTTGGGGTTCAATGGGATTTAGTCTCCATTTGGGGTCTAATTGTCCTCGAAGCTCGCGGTTGTTGTCTGTCATTTCAAAGAGGTAAAAAGTGGGGGAAAACATTATCAAAACGCCCTAGCTCGTTGTTTTTTCATTAATTTAAATATTGACGATTTTTAAGGGTTTTTGGTATCATCCAGAGCTCTATGGGACTAACCGTTTGCTTAATTTATTAGGCTAATTTATTACGTAACTAATGGATATTCCATGACGTTTTTTCATCAATTTAAGATAATGTTCAATTCTAAGAAACGAATTATGCCATCCAGACGATTAACAGTGTTAAATGCGGGTTTAAAGTGAAATTTATCAGAAGACGTGGGTTCCTCGAGCATCGCCTTAAGGACCCCTTCCCCCGCCTTGTCGTTAGAAGGTACCTGGAGGGTGAACTTAACAGAAAAATAATAAACCGTTGTGTAATAATTTTCAGCGTTTTCTCTTCTGTTGGAGAACAGCGAAGGGAGAACGCTGATTCTCGGCGAGTGAGTTGTGACCAGTGAATTGTGAAGCCCCACTTAGATAAACCCTTGAGTTCTCTTCGTCAGTTGATCAAGTTCACTCACATGGTCTTAGGACGTTCTCAATGAATAAGTGTCATTCCGTAGACCTACACAGACTATAAGAATAGTATAATCTGATATAATTGTAATTACAATGATTTTACGGTAAAATTTCCGTACGGTAAAAACCGCATGGAAAGTTCCAGATACCTTCATGGTAGAATTGATATGTTGGTACAAAGGAACCCTCATAAACGTTTCTCATCATTCACAGCTGTCGACACAACATGGCTAGTAGGCCTCCTCAAAAAGTATTTCGCTGATCAAAAGCCGTCGGTAGTACTTGACACTGAGATCTCTCTGGCAACGGCGTTAGGAGAAAACTTCCTCAGCACTGTCCACAGAGTCAAAATCACTCTACTACTGAAAGGTGGAAAACGCAAAAGTTTCTCTATGATAGTCAAAAAGGAAATTCCTGGAGGGAAAATGGACTATACTATCGGTGTTTTGAAATTATTTCCTATTGAATGCAAGGTGAGTGAAATTTATTGACGTTAAACTGAATGCTGTCGTACATTGATTCCCTCTTTCATTTCTTTGCACCGATAATCTTCATATTAAAAATTTATTAAAAATTTCAGGTATATACAATCATTTTGCCCATGATGGGAGCCCTTATGGACGAGTTTGATGACAAACGAGATAAAATTTGGAGCAACTGCCTCGGGTACGAGCCCTACAGCTGTATAGTCATGGAAGATTTGAGTGTAAGCTTCATGATTCAACCCATTGGACATAAAAAATGTATCGACATACTCTTTGCAAACATGTGCTAGGGACGGCTAATTGTGTGCTATCTAAGCAATGCAGGTGTCATCTGGAATCTCAAGGAGCAGGATACAGCCAAAGCTAACTTTCCTTTTAAGACAATTCATTATAATCCGATTTTTCTTTATACCATTATACATCCTATCTTGACTAAAACAGAAAGATTAAAGTGTTTCGCCTCATTTCAATGCGTGTTCCACAACTCTATTAATTTGTCTTCACCAAAACTCTTGTTTCAGTTTGAAGGTTACACGACAATTGACAGGACCAAATGGCAATCAATACAGCAGGCGCAATTTGTTCTGAGAACTCTTGCCAGGTTTCACGCGATGTCCAAAATCCTCCTTTCCAGAGGTCAGCTGACTAATGACGACCGAGGCCATAACATGTTCGTCAACGACACCAAAACCTTCAGAGCTTTCTTTTCATCAGCTCTAGAAGTTCTGTCAAACGCAATCAGAACCAAATGGGAACCAGATTGGTAAGCTATGCTCCAATGTAGTCCTAGCCTGTTTATTTTGGAAGTAGACCAACTAGTTCAAAAATGGCAGCTACTTGGATTGGACCAGTTTCGTCCGCGATGGAGAACCCCTGCCATCATCGACTTCATGAGGAAGAAAAATAATTTCAGGCTAACTTTAAGTAAAAATTGCCTGAAGACCTTTTTTGCAGCTTAGGTATCTTGTGAAGATAAATTTTCCTAGCCGTTCTTTCGGTATTTGAACCATTCCCTTCTATGGTGGAGAATTCGGTCCACTCCAAGTCCCTCTGAGAAACTAAGAAGAAGAAGAATCTAAGACTAGTTGCTTACCACAAAATTCTTCACCAAATGGAACCTTCTTCAGCTCAGCAACACTGTAGTCTTGACTTTTCTAGTTGTATAATGAGTCCAAACATGAAAAACTATAACTACAATGTTAGTGAGTTGATCTTCAATAGTAAAACTTGGAATCTTGGAAATTGAAGAAACCCTCTTGGTAAAGTATATTGGCTTAATGATCATCTGCAGCAAGAGTATCTGAAATCGCAAGGAATAGTGGTATAAGACATTAGTGTGAACCACTTTCCCCAGCGTAACTTTTGAGCAGTTTTCGCTGAACCACCTCAGCTGCCTTATGTTACTTTATCCCACTGTGATCAGAAAGCTATAGAAATTGGTACACTCCACAAAGTAGAGATGTTTCAATGCATATCTGTCGTTGTGATGCAGGAAAGATGTGGGACAGAGAATTGCTGATAACGTGGATCTCATTTGTGATAAAATAAAGAGAGTATTTACATATGACAAGAAATTCGAAGCTTACAACCACGGAGATTTGTGGTCGTCAAACATGATGTGGAAATTCACGGAGTATGGCGATGTTCCAGTATCGGTCAAGTAAGTGGTGTTTCTCATTAGGATTTTCATGGAAATATCCATGCTGTTAGAGATGTTAACTTTTTGTGCCAGATAAGGTGCCCAAATACTTCTTCTTGAGTAAGTGTTTAACAGACACCCATCTCCAAAATTCGCATTTTCCTTCAGAATCATTTCAATTTGTAATCCGAATAATATTTTATTAGTTTAGAACCACTCGTTCTTATGTTCTTCTCCTCTTGTAGTTCATTTCTATATAAAACATACCGCAAGGGAGTCCTAGTCCTAGATTACCTCCCTTAGGACCCCACCACTCATTATGCCTCAAAACCTGCATAAATGCTCAATTCCAGCTTATACAAGTTTTACTTTTTATTTGTTTGAATTTATCATTAAAAAATATTCTTGTTTCAGGTTCATTGACTGGCAGTTCGCTCACATCAATTCGTTCATAATAGACATTGTCTTCTTCTTGTTCACAAGTATTGTGCCAACGCTCCGCAGGAACAACCTGAATCTGCTACTCGAAACATACCAGGAAGCATTAGAGAAGAATCTGAAGTTCTTCAAGTGGGAGGGTTACATTCCCTCATTGCAGGACGTGAAGAGTGAATATGACCGCGTCGCCATTATAGCGTTTGGCTTTTTAGCGACCTCTATGCCCGTCTCTAGTTCAGGTTGGTACCTCATATTCTACTGGTTTTTTAAATGAATAGAACTGAAACAACTTTATTGTAAAAAAAGTTCCATCGCAAGCGGGGGAAAACAGTCGGGAAATAATATTTCAATTGTAGAATTTTGTCGTGACAAAAACCACCTGGTGGGGACCACTGGATTCCTCACATGCTTTTCTGAAGTTATTCTGAAACACAATATTTTGCATATCGATGGGCCTTTGCTGACCCCTGAAAACACAAGTGGGTAGGAGGATACCCAAGCCTAGGGGCGCTAGCTGCGCGGTGGCGCCTGCGCAGAAGATAGAATACGTACGCGTTGGGTCTGCCAGGAACCCACTGGTCGTCTAAGGGTTAACATACCTCACTGAAGTATCCTTCGTAGCGGAGACAATCATCATCAGGCCGTTTAAGAGTTTGAGAGGATGATCGCCTATTCAAAATAGGAACCCTTTTGGAGTTTTTAAATTTTCTTCTTAAGGAAAATAAAAGGCTGTAAACCTACACTGCCGTCCAAAGTCAAAACGCTGCGCATAAACGCTGCAGTTTATCATTTTCTGTGTAGATCACCCTTCTGTATAGATCACTGGTTCTCCATCAATAGCACCTACCACCATCTGTGTTCTCCCTTGACCTTCCCTCTCAACATTCAGCTTCCTGCGTTCAATAGGATTGAAAATGGCTTCGGAGCTCACTCAGCTGATCAGTGATCTGAAGAGTGAAGAAGATCTCCACGAATGCTGATGACGCCTGGAAGAGTACTTCCATTCAATAGCATTAAACGCTGCAAATTATTACACAATGGTTTATTATTTTTTATCTTTCTATATAGATCACTCGTCTGCAAAGCCACCAACCATCCAACATGAAGAAAAATATCGATCGCATTTCGGTCAGCTTTAATTTGAACGGAGATTAGACCTCTTTTGCGACTCACACTCGTGTTTCTGATTTATCGTACGTCCAAACTTTAAATTCTCGTAGTGAGCGAACGATTTGTCCTACAGAGCTCCGGGTGGTCTCAAAAAATTCTAAAAATTCTATAAAATCTTAAATTGAAGGAAAAACAATACCTTTATATCGAAATTTTTTAAGTTAGGGCGTTTTGAAAATTTCAAAATTGATTTTGGAACCCTTAAAAGTGACCTACATCAACCAACATCTTCGGGGCACAACTAGACCCCAAATGGAGCCTACTTACCAAATTTCATCAAAATCGGTCAATGCTAAGTGGCAAAAGTGCCGCGTACGGCGGACGGCGGACGGACGGCCAAATTTTTATTCGATTTTTGGATTCTACGTACCTTGAAACGTAAACCATCAAATTTTGAGGGGGTGTTAAAAATTTTTTTTTCTTGGTCGATTCCAAAGGTTCATTATTGAAAATAATAAACCAAAAGCCGTAGATCTGCGTCTATCGAGAAATTCATTTTTCGAAAAAAATGCAGGCAAAGTTTTTCAGTTCTAGCATTGTCATTTTTCAACATTTCCACCTGATTCTTGCACGAGATGATTCAAAATACATTTCTACGTCTTTTCCCACAAGATTCATGAATTTTGGACATGAACACATGATTTTATGTGACCAACAAACTGTTTTTTTTTTTTTTTTTCGTTGTACTGACTTTGATAAAATATCATAGTTTTATTCTTGCTACGGCTTTTCACTGTTGCAAGATAAAAAATGAATGAGAGGTACAGAGGGCTCTTTTCGATGGAAGAATCTCCACTGTTTTTTTTTCGTTGGAAAACCTTGCAAAACGCAAAACACCGTATTTATTTTTGGGGAATAACTTTAATAATACATTTTTCTGAATTTTTCTTTCTGAATGATCAAACAGAACTCAAAATTACGAATCCAACCATACCAAAACCCAAAAATCGACAAAAATGGACCCTACGGCTTTTTAACTTTGGAAAGCAGTACATTGTACCGTAGGGTCCGTAGGGTCATGTCATGTATTTCACGTATAATTGGAATCGGTTTTTTCAAAGGGCGTAAGTCCATGCAACCAAACTTGTGGAAATCAAAAAAAACTTTCTGTATGCCGCTATAGAATAAAATTGTGGATTTTTAAAAGCGATTTCCACTCTGAGATCTCATTCGCATGCCCTTTCAATTGAAAACGATGCGATGTTGTTGGTTTTAGAATAAAAAATGACTTAGTAGTTTTGTGGACTTACGCCCTTAAAAAAACCGATTCATTTGTTTGAAACATCAAACAAGTTGATCAAAAAACGTCGACCATTTCCATTTTGTGAACAGATTGTGAAAATCAGTTTCCTGCCTATAATAAGCAGGAAACTACTTCTATATTACAATAATTGTAATTACTTTCTTCTTCAATTTTTAGGTGAGTTGAAGGAAGTAGGGAGGATTTTGTATGTCAAGAAATATATTTTCCTTCATTATAAAATAAAAATTGACTTTTGCATGTTTCAGCATTACCCGAGTTGACGTTGAACTTCGGCAGTCTGTTTGACGTCCCGGAAAAAGTATTCAATGAGGGCATTTTCACCGAAGAGAAATACGTGAGAGAAGTTGGTCCGGATTTCAGGGCGTTCTGTGATGCTGGAGTACTTTAAACTGTCCGCTGTTGACGTAAATTATTGTTCTTTGTATTGTAGGCCGGGGAGGTATGTAAGGGGTGGGAGGGGGGATTCCTGTGGGTTTGAAACAAATATCAGGAACTAAGACTAATTAAGTCAATAATAGTTTGGGGACATATAATAATAATTTGAATTCCAAAAAATACATTGGTTGGTTGGTAGACTGTCAAAATTGTCAATTCAGAACAAAATAACTGTATACAATCAGGCCCTTAAGCCAGTTTGGACATAGAGTGCACAACTTTGGAGCTGCACTTCTCTAAGCAATCGTGACATTATACGAGCGATTCCAGAACAAAGTACTGCGACCGTGAATTGATGCGTATCGTATTCAACCATTGATGACATCCATTAGGACCTCAAAATTCTCACAGTACATGAATTTATCAAAAATCAAGCAATAACCCATCATCAGAGGCTACAAGGACATATCAACGAGGAGGCTGTGAAGTTGCTGGATGTTGATGATCTACTCTACTAGGCGGCTAAAAAGATGAAAACCTCACGATCTGTGGCAGTAGGGGGTGATGTTTTCATGAAAATATTCAGTGAGTGTTGAGCTGTAGGCTCTTGTGAATCAAGTGCGTCAAAAGACACTAAATAGCCGAAGATTGTGGAGGTGTGCTGTGTACCTCTCTCTCATTTCAATCCCATTGGAACACAACATGACATTTTATTTTATTTTTATTTTTTTTCTATCACATTTCATTGTTTTAGAAATGTTGCTAATAAGTTAAATGTACTTGGTGCAATAAATATCAATTGAAAAGATACCATATTACATTATTTATAATTATATATGAATAATATATATATAATTTGTATTATATTTTAATTACCTACATATTATTATATAATTATCTGTTGGTGTGAGGTTTGAGTAGGTTAGGTGAAGAGACAGTCTCGATACAGTTTCAGAACACAGCTATAACACTTCACTTGGGCGTTCCAAAAAAAAGATTTATAGTTTTATACGCGTGAAGGGCAATATACTGTACCGGTGTTTGAATATTAAAGAATTAAAAAGTTAGTTCTCTGTGTTTCTATGACTCTTGCTACCTATCCGATACACTTTTAGAGATCAGAACTAAGGGTTCCAGCGGTGACTCAAGAACAAGGCTGAGGAAAATGTTTCACTATCAGGTACATTTGAAGTCTTGTGACGAAAGCACAGTGGCGTAATCCCTTGGTACTATATAAAAGCTCCCATTCACTTGTGACTATAATATAGTCACAATAGCTTATATTATAAGCTATGCTCTCTGTGATGTAACTTCAGTTATTTTTTGTGACTGATGAAGGCCTAACCGTCGGAATCGACTTCGTAACTTACTATTTTTGTGGAAATAGACTTTTTTTAACTCCTTTTTTTACCCTAGGTAACTGTCATAGGCTGGAATGGCTATATACAAGAAAATTGCTGTTCTCAGGGGAAACGAAATTTGATAGACAAAAAATAGCAATACAGATCCTTAATGAGTAGGCGGAGCGTGAACGCTGGACACTATTCGATGAGATGTTGAACCGTTAATGGGATTTGTCTCTTAGTTTTTGAATGTGAATGCTTTCGGTCTAGTTCCATTCCCAAGTAAGGAACTGCCGACGCAATACGAATAAAAATAAAAATAGAATTTCATTTTACGTACATATTATAGTAGTTAGTACTTAGTTATCTTGAGTACATAGAATTCCCTCATTTTTGCCCGAAGGGAGGTATGTTGGATGTGCTTGAAAAGTTAGAGATTCTTAAGAGTGATAGGTCTGGTGAATGTCTGAATGAGGTGGTCCCTCAACATGTTTCACCGCTGATGGGTTCATTCCTTCAATAGCTTGGTCTCCCCTTCGCAATGTTACCCTCACCAATGCTTGAGCTCCCTTTCACTTTGTCTGCCTTGATTGGCATTTGATGATCCTCCCAGGTCCCTTCACCTCTCTGAGCCAATAGGATTCTCCTCTCACTTATCTGCTTCAATCTGATTGGGTATGACTTTCACTTTCTCGACCAATGGGATTCAAGCTCCCTTTCACTTCTGACTATATAAGCTATGCTCTCTGTGATGTACCTTCAGTTATTATTTGTTACTGATGATGATCTAACCGTCGGAATCAATTTAACTTGTAACTCATTATTTTCGTGGTAATAGACAACGTTCTATTAATCTCCGTTTTTATGTCGACTCAATTGCAGTAGGAGCTTCGCCCATCATAAGAGCAGGAACACTTGGAGTACGTTTCCTCGAGAAAACGAAGAAATCGTCTTTTGAATTGAAATACTGAGGCCTGTTGATCAAGCCCATGCAACAATGTTATTGTTCGTGCTTGGAATCGCTCTGTGATGAGAGAAATCTGAGCAGCTGTTGTAAAGATTACAAGCATATAATCATGCTCGTACTGAATAAGTGAGTATTATGAGATGAACGCTGAGCACACCCACTTGGGAAGCACCAACTTCCTGTTCATAAATCGACGAATGGAAGCCACCACAAAGAACTCTGAAATATCGTAATTTCAAATAATTATCTATGAAGCATAAAAAATTGTCACCGAAGCCTCGTTGAAGGAATACTAGAAATAACGTAATTTCAAATAATTATGTTTGAAGCATAAAAAATTGTCGCCGAAGCCTCGTTGACGAAATACTTGTACGTTGAAGATCTGGGATCGTGAGACACAATCAAAGGCATTTTTGAACTTAAAAATACAGCGACAACTGCCTGATTCTGCCTAAACGCTTAAGACTTAAGGGCTATCAGACAGTCGTTATAGCAACCTCCTCCCCTAAATCCACGTTGTTCTGTTGATTTCAAGGAGTTGCTTTCAAGATATCATGCCAAGCGTTAATCAAACATTTTCCCCAGCAACTTACAGAGACAGCTCGTCAAAGAGATCTTCCTGTAGCTGATGGGTCTCTGTCTCTAACTTTCTTCAAAATGGGAATGGCAGTTTATGTTCTCCACATGAGGAGTTTTCTTTCAAACGGGCTAATATCCATTTTTCAAACTTTTCGTTTTTTTTCACGGATGCTGAATCTTTGGGATAAGGAATTATTCAAGAATTTAACACCACCTCAAGAATTGAATTCCTTCCGAAACATTTTGTATCCTTTAAAAGCTTAGTAAAAATCGGGTTGCCAACAAAACTGCTTATATCCATCCCATTGTTCTCAATTAACACTTTTTAAATTTTTGTATTCGGTTTTCGGATTTTAAATTCCTTGAAAAATAAACCATCAAATTTGAGGGGGGTTAGAATATTTTTTTCTTACTCGATTCCGAAGGTTCATAATAATTATGAATTATGAACTTTTTCATTTTATTCTATTTGTTTACCCATTAGTTTCAATAATTGAAAATACAAATAGAATAAAATGAAAAAGACTTTTCTTGACACAACCAAAAACTCGCTTTTTTTCAAAGTGACTCATATTCATCGTTTTTTATCAAATGGGTTTATATCCAAATAAGAAATGATGGCCATGTCTCCCTCATAACGCATGCCAAAATTTCGAAATTTGGTCTTACAATCAAAAGTTCTATGAACAAACAATTTGCAAAATTTGGGAACCCTAGACAGCTTCCTTCACCATGAAATTAGTTTTTCTCAATTTCCCACAAAACATTCCAAGTGGATATAAGCCCGTTTGAAAGAAAACTCCTCATGTATCTGGAAAGATGTGGGATGTATCAGAATGTGATCTGTGATCGTAGTTTTATGGGGTACAAAGAATGATTCTGATTCACAAATGAATGAATCACAGCCGGAATTAGGCCAAATCTCCGTTCAAAGCTCAGCAGATCAAACGTGATATTTTTTATTTCCTCGAATAGAGTTTTGTGATGTACTAATTTGCGCTTCCTTAGCAACCAAAAACCGAATTTCGTGGTGACACAACACTCTAAAACCTATGTAATTGATAGGTTAGGTAGTATTATTGGAAAAGTCGGGTTCTATGTAGACGGGTGATCTATTCAGAAAAAAATTAACCATTATGAACCTATTAATTTGCAGAGTTTAAATTCAGATCATGAACGGACTACGCCAAGACGGTCCTCTATGAATTGCGCCGTCAACGGACCAACAGTAGCGCCTTCGCATGCGCAAACTTGATTTTAATATAACCAATTTTCTTATTTTCCTCAATTTCGGAGAGTGGTCTGAAACTGGTGTCAAGATGAGCCCATATCTACGGAGTAAAATGCATGAAACTTCTGAAAAAGTAAGTACGATCATGATATTCCTAATATTCGTCAAATCTGATAGAAGTTTTTTTTTAATTTTTAGGATCATTAATATTCCGCTATCTCGTATTATGAAATCGTATTTAGCGGCAAATAAGAATAGCCAGACAATGGTCGAAAATAAAACAAGACTGTTTACAAGTTAACAAGACTGTTTGTTGAGCAAATAACCAGAAACAACGGAAAAATTAGTATACTATGATAATTCGTCATTTCTCTAGTAGAGCTGCCGCGGAATCTCTAATTTTTAGAGAATGCTTGAAAAATAAATATTGAATTTTACCTGTAACAGAGAGATTATTGTCTCAGTTCGTTGGAGGGTTTTCTATTTTTCTACAGATTAGATGGGGTTTATAATGCCCGCCAGACGGAGGTTAGGTCAGTACGAATCTGATTCCTTCCCTACAGTGTTGACATCTGCCTTAATAATGGTTGAAGCTGGCGAGCAGTGTTGTAAGTTTCGAAAACATTACTGATTCTGATGTGTTTGTGTAGTTGGTCATGTTGTACAACATTATATATAGAATGGTTCGTTGTACTTTTCAAATCTTTTCTTGGTTCATTTTCCAACGAGGAGCCGAATGATACTAAACCAGAATTTCAAAAACATATTAAAGGTCAGTAGGTATCAAATGAGTGTTTGACCTTCTGAATCGGCGTGGAACATGGTGCTGTACTCTGCCATCGATGGCCGGTGGTGCCTACCAGTACCTTCAGAGATTGGTATGCAGGGCAAGTGAGCTTGATGTGTACTTCTGATCTTGACCTCGCCCAGTCCTTCAAGATAAAACCAAATTCACACCATCGCATATCATTAGTAAAATAGCCTTTGCGCCAAATGGATAAAAAAAAAAATTAAAAAATGAGTGGATAAATTAAATTCACTGTTATGAGTTTTTGTTTCTATTCAACTACTTTTGATCATAAAATTCAACTACGCAAAAGAATTTATAATATCTAAGTTCAAATGCTACAATTTACAATTTGACATTTACAAGACAGCGGTGTACCACTTTTGTTCATTCCATGAAAGGAGAGTCCCTGTTGTGGAGGATGAAGTACCTTGGAAGCTCTGGTTACAGCTTCACTACTTCGGGAGCAAGTACCTCCCTGAAGGCGAGAACAGCTACACCATGTTCAGGAGCAAGTAATCCTCCTAAGAGAACAGTTACACTGCACATTTAACTAATGTGAGCAAGTACTTTCCTTGTAGGGGAGAACAGCTTCGCCAATCGCAGGAGCAAGTAGTGGTAAGGAGCAAGCACTGCTAGTTGGGAGACAAGTACTTCCCGGGTGAGGGATACTAGGTACAACACCTTGTGAAAGAAAGTACTCTCTCTGAAGAGGAAAAACAGCTACACTGACTCTCAGAAGACAACTACTTCCTGTAGAACAAGAAAACACCTACAGCACCTTTGCACTCAGTGAGCAAAGGTTTTAAAAGTGTTTTGAAAGCAGAAAGTTGGTTAGAGATAGACGTGATCAAGAAAGGTCAACATAGAAGGTCTCTAGGTCTGCTTATAAGGAAGTTCGTGGCCTCGTCTTTCTGGTCTTGGGAGAACATCCCTAACCGCTGGTGGAGGCGCCCTGGCCCTTGGGGAAACCCTCGGTCTATGAGCTTCTGTCTGGTCAATTTATTAGAAACTCATTTTTCTACGATTTAAGTTATGAAATTTCATAGCCTTTTTGGGTGAAGTTAATAAACACACATCCCTTCTTTTAGGCTGATTTGGTCTCATTGTGAACATCTAGCATATAAGGTAGAGTGTTTTCTATCATATTCTATAACTACTAGCAAAATAACCCTCATCAATCAGCGAAAGTGCAGTCTGGATGAATAATAGGTAATCTCGTATGAAGCAAAAATTAGTTCTTATCCAAATTGGCACAACGATTTAGCAGATTTCAAGTCGCACAAAAGTTATAAATGACCTTTCCTTTGTCTTTCTTGATGAGGTAGGCCAAAACTTGGTGCTTGACAAGATGAAATCTACTGGAGGTGGGCGCAATCGTCTTTTTAGAGTATGCTAAAGATTGTTGAGCATCCCGTAGATTTTGCAACTGTCAGAAAGACTGCTGGTGCTAATGCTTCGAACCTCTGAAAACGACCAGGAGCAGTGATTGTTCATTTTTTGAATATATTTTTCTGCCGGAAAGCAGAGGTCTTCCAGTAGCTGCTCCCCCTCCAAGTCCTTTCAAAGACTGTTGAGCATCTTGTAAACCCAGTAATCCCAAGGCAAGCTGATCTTCTTCACGTTTCCTACTCCTTTGAAAAATCTTTAAAACGTTACATTTTCTCTTCTTCTGGAGAAAAGATGAGTGTATGACGCTATTTCGTTCCGAGTGACCAGTGACGGGCTGATGAGCGGTCCACACCCCGAGGTCAGTTGATCAAGCATCACTCACATGGCCTTAGGACGTTCTCCGAGAATAAGTATCATACTGTGGTCTGTCTATAAGTATTTAAATTTAAAATCAATAGGTAAAAACCTATGGCATTTCAGTTCTAAATATCTTCATTGTAGAAAGTAAGTACAAAGAAACCAAAATAAACGTTTTTCATCATTCACAGCTGTCGACACAACATGGCTAGTAGGCCTCCTCAAAAAGTCTTTCGCCGATCAGAAGCCATCGGTAGTACTTGACACTGAGATCTCTCTGGCATCGGCTTTAGGAGAAAACTTCCTCAGCACTGTCCACAGAGTCAAAGTCACTCTACTACTGAAAGGTGGAAAACGCAAAAGTTTCTCTATGATAGTCAAAAAGGAAATTCCTGGAGGGAAAGTGGACTTAGTTATGGGCATTTTGAACATATTTCCTATTGAATGCAAGGTGAGTTAAATTTATTGACGTTAAACTGATTGCTGTCGTATATTGATTCCCTCTTTCATTTCTTTGTACCGATAATCTTCATATTAAAAATTTATCAAAATTTTCAGGTATATACAATCATTTTGCCCATGATGGGAGCCCTTATGGACGAGTTTGATGACAAACGAGATAAAATTTGGAGCAACTGCCTCGGTTACGAGCCCTACAGCTGTATAGTCATGGAAGATTTGAATGTAAGCTCCAACCCATTGGGCATATAGAATGTATCGACCAACTTTTTGTTAACAAGTGCGAGTTTTGGCTTACTTGTATGCTTTTTTGACATTTTCATATCTTTGCTTTGGCACATAAACTGAAAAATCGTCACGAAAACTAAGCAATTCTTGCTCACGCGACCAATTAATAAAATAGCATTGCGTAGAGTTTAATAAATAAAATAGCATTGCGTTGCGTAGAGTTTCAATAATATTTCACTAGAGTGTTGTGATAATTAATTTAGAAACTCAAACATTATTAATATTGGTTGGGAACAATACTAACTAAACCCCTCCATAGCTCGTCCATCAATAGTTAACCACCTTTTAGGGTACAGGATGATCTGCGTTCCTTCTGGTGTCTGCTGAAATACTGCAGAAACACAGGTGTCATCTGGCATCTCAAGTAGCAGAATACTGCCATAGTTGACATTCCATTCTTTGCAATTGATTATAATTCGATTTAGCACTGGTAACAATATGTTTACGTTCTTTCTTGACGAAAATAGAAAGATTTGAGTGTGATACCTGATCATTTTCAATTTGTCTTCCACAACTCTATCAGCAAAACTTATTTTTTCAGTTTGAAGGTTACACGACAATTGATAGGACCAAGTGGCAATCAATACAGCAGGCGCAGTTTGCCCTGAGAACTCTTGCCAGGTTCCACGCGATGTCCAAAATCCTCCTTTCCAGAGGTCAGCTAACTAATGACGACCGAGGCCACAACATTTTCGTCAACGACTCCAAAACCTTCAGAACTGTCTACCCAGCAGCTCTGGGAGTTCTGTCAAACGCAATCAAAACTAAATGGGAACCAGACTGGTAAGCTACGCTTCAAGTAGTCCTAGCTTGTTTATTTTGGAAGTAGAGCAACTAGTCGAAAAATTACAGCTACTCGGATTGGACCAGATTCCTACAAGATGTAGAAAGCTACCCAGAGCTTCCATGGAGAAAGTGGTCCAAGCATACGTGTTCACCAGGAGGTAAACTCTTCCCAGGATACATTTAGATGAAGTTTCTTTTTAACTTAGGAACCTGAGGATAAGTTTCCCCAACAGTTCTTTGGGTATTTGAACCACCCCACCCCCTCCTCCCATTGGTGGAGAATGTGGTGCACTCCAAGTTCCCCTGAGAAACTATATTTATTTGATTATATGGGTCATTCCACGAAAGTAGGGAATTTTCTGTCCTCAGTCCGTGATTCAGAATGGGATGAACCTAAATTTTTGATTTTTTTTCTTCCTCTTAGTCCAAAGCCTATTTGTCGTCTTCTTAATCAATGGGATTCCTCCTATCACATTTCATCTATCCAGATTAATTTATGAAGTAGTTGAAAATCTATTTCTCCCACATGTCCCACACCGTAGGTTTGCGTTAATAATTCAATAAATAATTAAAAACTAAAATCCAAGTTTGAAAATTTAATTTAAAAAAAATCAAAATATAATTGTACTTAATCATAATAATATAATCATTAAAATATAATGTAATCTTGCAAAAACTTATTATATATTAATTTAATAAAATTAAATGTTTATGCATGAATAAAACATTCTATTTTCAAAAAAGAACTAAAAATTTATGGAACGAAGTATTAATATTAAAGACCACAATGTTTTGCATTTACTTCAGCTCAACAGCACTGTAGTCTTGACGTTTCAAGAGTGTTGAGTGATATGTCAAAACCTGAAAATCCACCATATACTACAGTTACAGTGTTGCTGATCTGGTCTTCGACAGTGAAACTTGAAATTATGGAAATTGAATTGACAAGATTTGATACAGAAGAGACATTAGTGTGTGGACAAAAGAGGACAAGGAATTGTGGTATAAAACATAGCTGTGAACCACTTTCTCCAGCGACACTTCAGAACAGTTTTCCCTGAACGAGCTTAGCTACCTTCCAATTTGCAAATTGATGTTCCAATGAATATCTGTCATGTGATGCAGGAAAGACGTGGGACAGAGAATTGCTGATAACGTGGAGCTCATTTGTGATAAAATGATGAGAGTATTCACTTATGACAAGAAATTCGAAGCTTACAACCACGGAGATTTGTGGTCGTCAAACATGATGTGGAAATTCACGGAGTATGGCGATGTTCCAGTATCACTCAAGTAAGTGGTGTTTCTCATTAGGATTTTCATGGAAATATCCATGCTGTTAGAGATGTTAATCCTTTGTGTGCCAGACATGGTTATTTGGACACTTTTTCCGAATAAGTGTCTTTCAGACACCTATCTCCGAAATTCGTATTTTTTTGGAATTATTTCTAGGTAAAAACAAGGACAAAAAAGTCTTAATCCTAGATTACCTCCCGTGGAATCCCACCACTCATTATGCCTCAAAACTGTTGGGGATTTCAGTCGATCGCCGTTCGTTTTTAGAATTTAGCGAATTTGAAGGCGCAAAAACGTAAAAAGTTGTACCTAAATTTGAATTTTTCAAGGATTTTAGAAATTGTTTGGTGCAAAAAACCGTAAATCAGTAATGTTTTCCCATTTTTCTTTAGCAATTATTGTACGATTTTAATGGTTCAATATACAATGCGGCAATATTTCAGTTTTTCAATTTCCTGGAGCCGTGCACTAATGAATTTATAAAATCCTTTAAAATTTATAATTTAGGTACAACGTCTGAAGTTTTTGCGCCTTCGATTTCGTGAAATACTAACCTGGAAAGAGGAACGAACGGCGACCGATTGAGACCCCCTTAACCGTAATAGACTTGAAGCATTATTGTTTTAATTTATCATTTCAAAATTATTCTTGTTTCAGGTTCATTGACTGGCAGTTCGCACACATCAACTCGTTCATAATAGACGTCGTCTACTTCTTGTTCACAAGTGTTGTGCCAACGCTCCGCAGGAACAACCTGAATCTGCTACTCGAAACATACCAAGAAGCATTAGAGAAGAATCTGAAGTTCTTCAAGTGGGAGGGTTACATTCCCTCATTGGAGGACGTGAAGAGTGAATTTGACCGCGCCGCCATTATGGCGTTTGCCTTTGCAGCGTGCTCTTTGCCTGTCACTAGTACAGGTTCGTATTTAAATTCACTGAATAAAAACTTCTTAAGGGTATGAAAGTTCCGACTTAAGAGAATAGTAATTGACTACAAATCCAATAGGTAACTTATAGGAGCAGCTGAAGGGCTGAAATAGTAAATAATTAGCACCTATAGCTCTGTTCACGTGAATCATGAATTCGATAAATTCGACGCAAAATCTGGATAGGAAAAGGGTGATAATCAATCGTGCAATTATAGTATAAAATGAATGGCATTAATTCCTTAATAAGAATTCAATTATTGCTAACCTATTGAAGAATCTGTCGTAACCGACAAATCGGGTACAGATATTAGGGCATCTTCATCAGGTAATTTCAAAGTTAAAGAACATTTTAATGAACCGGTCCATTGATTTGAGAGGATGGTCGCATCTTTGAAAGAATAACCGTTTGGATTCTTTTCTAACAATTACTACTTCCTAAGGAAAATAGAAGGCCATAAATTCCGTATATCAGACAAATTCTATTTAAACTAGAAGAAAGTTGATGAGCTGGAAGGTCGAAATTGTATGCTGACTACTCGGCCATAGAAACAAAGAAAGTTGTTCGCGAACTAAATTTTGGATTGACCCCAGCGGTAAGAAATATTCCTGTCAATAGATGAATTATTAATTTCGACGTAAAGCGAGGGCTTTCCAACGAGAGAATTACGATTTTTGTTGGTGGAAAAACGACTGAGTAACATTCCCCTAGTTGCTTTGGTATTTACATGGATTTTCTTTCAAACATTCTCCGAAGTTTACCGAAGATTATCGAAGTTTGTCCGTAGTGCGTAACATATGCAATTTTCCATAACGATACACTCTGCTCCAAAGGGCGACATCCTCAAAGATCAGTCCCGCCCCATGAATTGGCTCCAGCCAATAGCATCCAATTACGCATTACGGACCTATGTGAACCATGGCTGTAGCGATGTCGCAAATACCGACTCATTTCATATTTATGTAAATAATAAATCTTAATGCAAATTTATTGTAAAAGTGATATAAGTAGTAAATCCAAAGACTAAAATTTCAGGTAAAAATCTACCTTTTCATGTTTCAGCATTACCCGAATTGTCTTTGGACATCGGCAGTCTCTTTGACCTTCCTCCGGAACAAGTATTCAACGAGGGCATTTTCACCGAAGAGAAATTCGTGAGAGAGATTGGTCCGGATTTCAGGGCTTTCTGTGACGCTGGAGTGATATAAATTTTCCTGCGTTGAGTCAAAATTTGAAAATATTTAATATTCTTTGTGTTTTCTCGAATAAGTGAAATAATGAATCTGTCGATCTGTGATAAATACTACGAACTATTAAAAAACTGTCTTCGTCGTACTCAACTTCTACCACTGAGTGAGTCAGTTCACAACCTTCTTACGCTCTAATTTGTAAAGGAGTCTGTCTGCAAGTTTAGGAGAGAGATAAGAGAGTAGAGGTTATTTAAA
The DNA here is from genome assembly GCA_009739505.2 of Apolygus lucorum. Taxonomy (NCBI): domain Eukaryota; kingdom Metazoa; phylum Arthropoda; class Insecta; order Hemiptera; family Miridae; genus Apolygus; species Apolygus lucorum. The sequence continues at coordinate 16,426,284 of CM019171.2, forward strand.
AAGAAAAACTCGGCCCTTCGGGCAAGCCACCTGGACCCCCGGATGGTTACTGCTTAGAGCCTTCGGCTAAAATTCAAGGAACATGGAATATGCTTTAGCCGTGTTTTGAACATATATATTCAGACACAACCATCACGAATATGAAAACTAAATGACAAGTTTTGCCTGTGTTACTTACAGGCAAAATAAAAGCCGCGCTTGGGTCTTACAAGTTTTAAGTTATAACTTATGAGGATAATTAGATTCATCAGTTTCGGTGATCTCCAAATAGTTTCCAATTGAATGCCAAACTGTCTAGATTTGAACATGCCAGCAACGTATTTGCTCTTTAATTGGATAACTTGTACATTCCCATTTCACGAACGAAAATTATAATTATGCTTCATTATAAATGGATTTCTGTAACGCTAAGCAAAGAGAATTTGATGACGAGCAACAGTTCATCTACAGCCTTCGCCTGGGGGCAGCCGCTACATCGAGTAACTTCTATTGATTTATTATATATTTCACCCTCGATTTAATTATGTTGCTTGGTTAATAAACAATTTGGCTTATTAATCCCTACTTCACTGCGATTGACTTAATACTCGCACTTGCCATATTAACAACTCTCCATTAATGAAATGCCCTCTGGAGCTCTTTCAAGCATAACGTTCTTTTCTGTGAATTTTTTAATATATTTTAAGCTTATCATGAGAAACCCTCAGGGAATAAAATTCATTCATGTCTGGCGTAAAAATATTTCAATTCAAATATATGTACATACCTACAATAAAAAATGGAATATCATAAAACTCCTTGTTGAAGGCAGTTCAATACTCAGTAAAGTCGATTTGAAACGTAACTTTTCTTCCGTATATAGTTCCATTAATTAATTAAATATAATAATAAACCAAAAAGAAAAGACGAATTGAATCCCATCACATTAATGAGTCAAAATAATTGAAAACTGGACCCCCGGATTAGAGATGGGCAAAACGGCTTTCTTAGAAGAACGGCTCTGAGCGCTCCGCTCATTCAAAAGAAATCTTTTGAAACGGATCAGTGGCTCTCTTTGGCTCTTTTGCGCTCGTATTTATTGTAGAGGTGAACATGCGTTGAAAAAAGCTGCAAATTATTACACAATGGTGTATTTAAGTTCATTCAAAAAGCGCTTGAAATAGAAAACAAATCATGCATATGCCGGTCCACCGAACCGCCCTCATTGGCAGATCCTTCGCAGTGCAGGAAATTCGTATTTACAACGAACTGAGACACATGTATGATTTAAAGCAGAGCACTGTCACATTCAGAAACACACTTCGAAAAAAATTAATGGAAGAATATTAGAAATAAATGAAGCAGAAAGAATAACGAATGAGAGGTTAAATAAACAATAAATAAAGTAAATTCATTAACAATAAAGTATGTAGAATTAAATATAAGGGAAATGTGAAAGTAAACTGATAAGTATGTAACTAATTTAATTTAAAATGTGTGAATATGTATGGTCACTATTGTAAGAGGATATTTGTAATTTTTTCTCCAGGGATGCTGAACGAGAGGGCCTCCAGGCCCTAGCGTTCCATGGCCGATAAATAAAAACATCGATCAATCAATTTCCTGGGTCTTAAGCACTCCAAAAAAGACCTGGGACATCAGTATCCCAGCGTAGGAGAACTTACTGGCCGTGGGAATGTATCTTCCAGCAGTGGGGGATGCGCCTTGATTTTTTTTAGATTTTTAATCGAAATTAGACTACATCATGAGAATTTTGGCACCAATCGCGACCTTCTAGCGTGAGTACATCTGTTTCTATGATTATTAAAGTTTCGACCGTTTATGACGTCACGCGCCCCTCTCGCCTGGGCGGGACCCCCCAGCCCACTGTGACGTCAGAAACGGTCGAAACTTTAAAAATTCATAGGAAAAGATTTACACACGCTAGAAGGTCGCGGTTGGTACCAAAATTCTCAGAATGAGGTCTAACTTAGATTAAAAATAACAATAAACAATTTTTCCTACCCAGGCGCACACCCTGTTCAATGCTGCTGTGACTACTTACTCGTATTAGCACATTCTGAAGTCGGGTTGGTTTCAGATCCTCAGATACCTCCTTTTAATAATTTTAACTGGAATACCTAAAGAGTTATTTTCGTTCATATATTTCTTAATATAAAAATGTGATGCCTGGGGCAATTGGATATCGGTTTAAGATGTTATAATCCCCGTCTCTGGCTCTTTTAACCAACATAATACTGAATTTTTTGTACGATTTTTTCTTACAATCGTGGTAGTGCTTAGGGGAGGGGAGTTAACAAGAAAAAGAATCACGGAAGGCTTACGTGCAGCCTTTCTCACCCAACTTGGTTAATAAACTTCGAGTTATTTCATTAAACGACCCCTAGCATGACGCACGCCAGAAGATTTTGTTTCTACTTCCCACTCCCACTTGGTTCAAGAAGAAAACAATTTACCGAGGAAGTTGAAATTCATCAAAATAACTGTTTCAAGGGAATTGAGTAATAATATTGATTTTGACTAGCTGCACAAAAGCTGCAAGTTTTTCTGTCTTCAATGGTGAGAAAAGCAAAATTTTCAAGTTATACAGAACTATTATTCAAAAACAAATTAAAATTGAAAATTATGAAACAACCAGAAATGAATAAAGTAGATATAGACCTCTTTTTACAGACGTTTTACTCAGTCCCCCTTCAACCGATTTCAGTGCATTTTTTCCCCCTTATATTCTCAATTTTCAATTAACACAGGGGTTTCCATGTATCTGATATATACGATTTTGTGAGTTCCATGGAAGAAATTTCATATTTTTTTTTTACTTTGGGGGGGGGGGGGAGTTCTATGGGGTTAGGCCCTAGTTGGTCCTGTATGAAATTCATTGCAAGGGACAAAAGATACAGTGTGAGCACGGGAAAACGTACCAAACAAAGAAAAACATTAATGTAAAAGCACGATTCGCTCAAATTATGAAGTTGGATATTTATTATTTACTAATTTATTAGGAGCGTGTCATTGTCTGTAAGGTATCACAGCCGCCTTCTGTTCTCGTAATTTCTTTCCTTTCGGTTCTCTGCAGGATAACAGACTGATATAATCGAAATCAACCTCGAAAGGCGTGGAAAAAACGTGTTTTCATTAAAGCGATTGTTGAGAGGGAGGCTCGGAGAACTTATTACGGAGGTCCTCTAAATCCATTGATCGGGTAAATGGGTTGTAAAAACAATAGTAAGAAAACAGCTTGTCCTGTGGGGGAGAGGAAATAGGCTCGAAGCGCATTCGATCTGCATTGGGAGTCACGGCCGTTGAGCAAATGAACGAGCAGAGAAAAAAAAAGTGCAGACGGAAACTTTCGAGGGGATGATTCCTCGTAAGCGTGTTGGAGGGCTCTTGAGGATACACCAATCCACCAAAAAGGGTGTTAAATCTCTTGTAAAAGCATTGGTCCCCTCCAAAACCCATCTGCTGCAAGTCGACGCGTCACCAAACCGTGTTCTTCAGATATTATATTGGGTAGGTTTGGAGAGTTTAGGAATTTGTATTTTGCTTCCGAATCAATAAGACATCGGTAGTAATTTGTTAACTTTTTTGGGTGAAATAAGAAAGAAAAATTCCCGTTCAACTATGGATTGATCCTCATTGGATATGAGTATTTATTCTCATTTGATGAAATGATATTAATACGGTATCATCCTCAAACCAATCTACTCCATCACAGATGCTATCAATCCGAGGGCATCGAAATAATATTGGCCAGTTTCATAAGTTTTATTTCAGAAAACTTTCGGTTTAGTTGCGATAGACAGTTCATTGAATTCAGTCTCCATAACTTTATAGGTTTTTTCCATCAAGAGGCCAACATCCTTTTCTGTCATCCCAGTAGTAGGTATTTCGTTCAGAACTGTTATTATCATACGCCCTTCTGAAATGAAACACACAATATGGTAAACAAAGCGCTCCAAACATTTCATACTGTAAAAAATGACACAAACACGACTGATATACCTTTTCGTGGTGAAAATGGAAAATGGAGATGATCTTCGATCATATTTCACTTATTAGAAACTAATCAGAAACATCTTCAGTTATCTCAGCAAAACTTTATACAGGGTGTCCACACTCAAGATGGGCATAACTTCAGGGTTCGATTCTACAAGGTATTTTGAACAAAAAATGTCTCATAGCACTTTTCTTTTAACCCACTCAAAATTCCTTTTTTTTCACTTTAAAGTTTTTTTTCGCGTTTTCGACCTAACGGCACTGATATGGTCATAACTCCCTTATTTCTCCTGAAAACTCAAATCTGACTACACCGTTAGAAAAAGCGTTAAATTCCCAAGCTACCTAATGCAAAATCAAAATCTTTCAGCAATAAAATAGTTTCAAAAAATGAAGTCAAAAAGCAAACTTTAAAATGTTTTCGAAACTTGACTTTCTTCGATCAAAGTTTTCACTCTAAATCCCTGCCCATTTTGATGAGCGCTCTTCGGAGAAAATCTAAAATTCTCAGCTTTTCAGCAGTTTATCAATTTTTCTCTTCAATTCAAAAAGAAAGAGTAAATGAAGATTGAATGTCAAAAAACGTGTGTTTTACAAGTAAATCCAGTGTTTTAAGCGGTCCCCTCGATCTCAAAATGGCTTGACGATTTTGGTATCATTTTCTATGTAATTTTTTACGCTGAATCCAATGTTGATACTTTCGAATAATTCTGACTGCTAGAAAGTGGATTTTTCGAAGAAAACCTTCGTTTTTCGTACATAAAATACGCATTATTCTTAGATATGGTAGTGCGCATGAAATAACACCTTTCTACTCAATGAAAACACCGAATTTCTAGCTGATTGAAGTTTTTGTTGTGTATAAAGGTGTTACTTTCTGATGGTAGAAATGAATTTTGTAATAAAAATGTTCATGTTTGACGTGCTTTGACAAGACTGTGGCGACTGTCAGCACCTATCGCAGCAGAAGATTGTCTGAGCCTTAGACTCAGCACGTTCAAATGTTTGCTGTTTGATGGAAACCTTCCTCCGATGGGCTGAAGAAACCGGAGCTGCAATGAAGAGCGGAACACCCTGTTTATCTTGTTTTGTTTTGATATTTATTTTTTCTCATACCTTTCTCAAACGTTTTGTTTTTGAAGTCAATGAAATGGTATGGCGAGAAGACTACGGGAATAATTGGCTTTTGAATCCGAATTGCGGTAACGAAAGCTCCTTTTTTGAATGGCAGCAATTTCACTCCATCACTCCGTGTACCCTCTGGGAAGACAAACAACTTCGCCTGGAATAAAAAAGTATTTCAATGTCAAAAATCAAAATGTGATTAAAAAAATGTTGACAAGGGATTTTGATTTTAAAGGACTTTACCTTGTGGAGTGAGTGAGAAGATTGAATGAATAAGAGTACAAAACATAATACGTACATTTTTACATAATATGTTTTTTATTGAACTTCACTGATTGCAACATAAATTAGAATGAAAGTTAGGATCGAATCCATACTGGAAGTTGGGGTGAAGAACATACTTCAAATTAGGTACTATCCCTAGAGGATAATATAAACAGTGTATAGTGTGCTTCATCCTCAAAATACATCTCATAAATAGTATCCATTTGAAATAGTATCCAATATTTATGGTACCCACTTTGTTCAGTCTCCTGATTTCTGGAATCCACACAGTACAGTATCCACCTTGCATATTATCCACTCTGAATAGTATTATTGGAGCCACCCTCCTCTACGCTCACTCCTATAATTATGCATATGCTCCCTCCTTAGTATTTTCTTCCTCATACTTACTTTTTGTGCTAAAATCGTATTTGTTGCTTCTTGCAGTGTCTTCACTGCAGCTTTCGGGCTTGAGCGGTCTACAAAAAGTACACCCGTCAGCCATCCTGCTAAGCCAATGAAAGGGTAGAACAACACTTCCTTCTTCGCTATGAACACACATTTTGTCAAGTAGGAGTGAAATTGAGCAATTCCTGTGAAAACGAGATTGATAAGTAGTAAGAAGGTTGACTGAAGGTACCAATGCTTATAGCATCTTAATTTAATTCACTAACCCAATATGTCGAAAATGCTTTGATGATTTGACACCACTACAGCTGCTTGGTCTTTCTCGAGCCTGTGAACGTTTCTCAATGACCAGCGTATATTAATAGGATATGCTAATGCAATTAACGTTCTTTCAAGCCATCTAAGAAGAACAAAAGAAAATTATCTGCAGGAAGGTACTAGCAAGTTGTGAAAGTATGTATACTTATATAATATATAAGTACTTCACTATAAGTACATATAAGTACTTCACTATAAGTACAGCTCACTTCCTTAAGACGTGACCTCAATATACCTACATTTATTATATTATAATAAATGTAGGTATATTGAGGTCACGTCTTAAGGCTTTATCCCCAGTTTAGTTCTAAAAGCTTCCACCATGTGGCGCTTCAAAATGAAATAAAACTGTTAGAAAAGAAAATAATGACCTCCTTTCCACTTTAGTTCCACTGTAAACATTTCCATGGAGTCTATATGTACATAAATCCATAAAATTGGAGAAACTCTCAAATTTCCCTTACCTACTCACTACACATGAAAGGAAAGCTTTGTATTCTACACAAATTTGGAGTGTGGTTTGGTATTTGACTAAGATATTGCTTATGCAATTCTTCACGGTGCGATCAGTAGTTCTCGTGAAACAGAAAAATGCAATTTGCCCTTGTTATGCTTTGTGAAGAAGCTATCTACTCACCCAACTTAGAAGACTTTTTAATTTCACATTTCCAAAATTTGAGAACGATAATAACAAGTTTTGGTACTGAAATATCCGATTTCCATCCGGTGACTCTCTTTGTATTGGGCTTCCGTGGTGACTTGAACCTTAATTTATTTTTGACATGTTTTAAGCCTATAGGATGGCCTGAGATTTAAAATTTTGCAGTATCAGAACAGGGACGGGATGCACGAGTAGCTCATAATGGTTTTTACTGACAACTCTTCATCGTACAAAAATCGTTCACCACTCGTGTTTTTATTGTTCACTACCGTACTTTGTGCGGCAGCTTTTGAAAAAGGGGGTAAATAGGGTAGCCATAAAACAAGATCCTTTTAAAAATAACCTGAGTCAGACATTTTTGGCAATAGAGCTCCATTAAATGGAGATTGCTTGTTCAGAGGAAACATTTGAGAAAATTTTTCTCAAATGTTTCCTCTGAACAAGCAATCGTTTTTTAAAAAACCCTTTTTTTAAACAAGCTTTTATTATTTGTTAATAATCAGTTCTATATCATAGTAATATTCCTTTGTCATCCGATTTACACATGCATGCAAAATTCCAGCTCAATCGGAAACCGGGAAGTGGATCAAATTTGACTTGCAAGATTACATACAAACAACGTCACAGGTGAATCTAAATAAAAGCTTGTAAGATTTAAAAGCTGACTATGTACCGATCCTGGGCTAGTTCAAAAAAATGACACCAGACCAAAAATTATTCAATGTTTAAATCAAAAACAAAAAGGAAAACTCACAGTATGTTGGCGATGTTGCGCGGTCGAAACAAAGTAAAAGGTACAACGACGATACTTGTTACCAGAGTAGCAAGGCAGAAGAAGAAGTATGTAACATAAAAACGAATCCTTTTGTTACCAGAAAAATATGTGATGATGTACAGAAACAACACGAGAGAAGTAGGAGTGATGAGCAGCCAAGAGAAATCCATAATTAACAAGAAATTATATCTGTAGGAAAGATCAAGTATGAGTGGTGAGGCACATAGCTTATTCGTATATTATAGCATTTACAGACTTAATTCAACCTTTTCCTGATTTATTCAACCTTTTACAAATGGTATTAAACCTTTTTACAAATTCTATCCAACTCTTCACCAGGGGGGAAGGATATGGAAAGTAGATGATTGATTAGGGTTATAAGTAGTAGGCTACACATAGGTGGGTAAGTAAGTGGGAAAACACGATAGTAAGTTAGCTTTGTCATCTAGCGGCTGGGATGTTGAGAGGGAGAGATTGTATCACATGCCAAGTGACCAGGGTAAGAAGCTCGACATCGGTGCTGTCAAGCCCGACCAATCTTGCATTATCTTGGATGTCCAAGTTGTCAATGGCAGCTTGGACATGGCAGCTTGGTCAATGGCAGCCCGACAAGTCTGCTGACTTGGCGGGCTAAGATAAGAAAGTATGATAGAGATGATCTACGGTAAGCGGTGTCGGAGCTAAAAGGAGTGGCACTCAACAACACCAGGGTGATGGCTGCAGCCTTGTAATGGCGCGGGGTGTGGTGCGGGAAAAGTGCCACGGAGTTGCGCGAGTTGGGCATCTCGGTAGGCGTACTCTGTGGTATCACCACCCGTGTTCTGCTCGGCTCATATTTGAACTGGTGGTCGTTTTATAGAGGCACTTCCCTTCATCCCTCTCTCCCACCCCCAACTTCCTCATCCTCCCTCATCCCTAGGGCCGGCGTCGGGTGAGTCCCGTGTGTCCTCCCCTTTATATTTGATTTATTTATTTATTTGTATTTATGGCGTGACCCCTACGTCTTTCAAGAAAGTATTTAAAAAATAAAAAATTAAAAAATAAAGTACTTAAGGTAAAAGCACCAATGGTGGAATGAGCACCAGTGGCGGAACGTTGACCAGAGAAATGGGTATAATAAGGTTTTAACGACAATTTTGAGGTTCCTTCAGCCTCCAGTATGATCATCTGTTATTACTGGTCATGTGAAAAAAGAAGAAATTATTTCTTGCCTGAATGAGCGACAGCCGGACAAGAAAAGTGACAGTCAGTCAGAACGTGGCAGCTGAAGCTCCATTTGTTAGTGAAATTGACAAGGTACGTTCCTCCGAAATTAGTGTTTACTGCTGATTCTTTCTTTGTGGTTTAATTTGGTTGCAACATTTTTTATTATGTTAGTTCTTCATATTCTTGAGTTTTTAAACGTCTCTATGATTAGTTTTTTCAATATATCAAGCATTCCACTATTGGCACATAATTTTCGTCGAGAGTACCAGTGGTGGAATGGTCATTCCATTATTGGAACTCAACTATATTTTTTTTTTTTTTTGTGATTAAAGATTTTGCTTCCTCACTACCGAAGGTAGGGAAGCTTTGTATTCGTGAAAGAAGTGAAAAAAAAAAAATGTCCTCCAAAATCAAAATTTCAACAAAAAAAAAAATATTTGCGTTTTAGAGCTTCCCGAACAATTTTGGTTCCGTGTCTGACTGTCTGTCTGTCTGTCTGTCTTGTAACGTGCCTTCAGTAATGATTGTGGAAACGTTATTATATGTTGCATAGCAACCAGAATACAAAACCTAAAATGTAAAATGTGAATAAAAGGAGAGTAGAGTTCTTGGTGAATGAAGTAATGACGTGTTCTTTTCTGTACTAATTTCTAGTAATTGTGTTTATACTAAGTTGAATTGTGGGAACACCACAATTATGGCGCAGTCGGTAGGACCAGAACTGGCGGAGGCTATTCATCGGGTCCATTCGAACGGGAATACTCTTGGGTACGTAGAAACGTCAACGATTCTTTCAACCTTAACACAGCTCTTGAAAACCCAACAAAACAACACCATCCACCTTGTTGAAACTCTAATGGCTAATTTCAAGCAATCAATTGTTTCGATCGTGGAGGAGGTGAACTATTCTGTTGGTAACCAGCTCACTGCTGGGACGTTTGACGGGTTTAACCAGAATCCTTCTGTATGGATGAAATGGTACGAGAATGTATGTAATCATAACAAATGGGCTAGAGATGACCAGAAAATTTATAACCTTGTTTCGAATTTTCCTTCTGGCAGTGTTTCCCAGAAATGGTTTTACTCTTTACTAGCTGAACAAACCTGCCACAGTTGGAGTGAGTGGAAATCGAATTTTCTAGGTGCTTTTGGTCAGAATCTTGTCATGCTTGCTAAATCTGCAAATGAATATCGATATGAAGGAGGGGGTTTAGCAGAGTATTTCTATGAAAAGCAAGATAGAATTATTCGAGCTTATGGCAAAATGCCCGACCGAGCTTTCAACCTCCTAATCATGCTAGGGCTTCCTGATTCCATGCAGGAGAGTTTGTCATTACTGGAGTTGACTTCGAAAGAAAAACTGTGGGCAGCGTTATCTCGAATAACACCTATCATCAAACCCGATCTATCTTGCAGTAGAGAGCAAAACAAAGAAAGTGTGAAACCTCTTTCTCACAGCTTTGATGTATTGAGTTCCTACTCCCAGTCCAATTTTTTCTGTTCACCCTTGACTCGTAAATTGTTTATATGCAACCGAGAAGTATTGGCTTTACTAGACACAGGAGCATCAGTGAATTTGATCCATCTCAATTTAGTGAAAGAAAATGGTTGGTTGAGCCGGAAGGAAGATAAAGTTCTTCGAGGTTTCAACGGTTCACAGGAGCACGTTAGCCAGGTTGTTGATGTCACAATAACATCCAACGGGGTTGAAACAAACACTGTAGCTTCGGTTATGAACAATTTACCCTATGACGCTATCATTGGGTTTCCAACCCTACAACGTCTGGGGTATGGTCTGGTTCAGACTGTGAACAGCATCCAATCAACTAACCAGATTTTCTCGAAAGAAGACGTGGAAAGGATGTTTCCAACAATTTCTGAATACAGAGGGGATCCATCGGTAAAGATTCATTTCAATCTAGACCAAAATTCTCCCACTGTGAAACAAAAACCTTATAGACTCTCTCGAGAAAAGCATGCCTGGGCACTAACAAAAATTCAAGAACTTTTGGATCGGAAAATAATTCGGCTTTCTGAATCAGATTTTTCCTCGCCGTGTGTGATTGTACCTAAGGAAGGAGGTGGTTCACGTCTCTGTCAGGATTACAGGGAAATCAACAAATATACAGAGTTAGATCCATTTCCATTTCCAGTGATTGACGACATTATCTGCAATTTTGGAGGATGCCATTTCTTCTCCAAATTAGACCTCAAAGATGGATTCCTGCAGCTACCGTTGTCTGAAGCTACCAAGAAGTTTTCAGCCTTTGTCCTGCCATTCGGACACTTTGAGTTCAATGTTCTTCCATTTGGTTGGAAAAACAGTCCTCCAAAATTCCAAAGATACATGACTCGAGTACTTGAAAATCTTCTGAAGGATCCATTGATAAATGTGTATATTGATGATATCATCATTGGAGGTAGATCTAGAGAGGAATGTGCCACCAAAACGTTCCTCGTAGTACAAAGATTGATGGAGTCAAATCTTCGCCTAAATCTTGCCAAGAGCGTCTTTGTACAGCCTCAAATCACTTTTCTTGGAAGAACAATAGATGGAAACACCAAGACAACAAAGGAAGAATCCATAAATAAAGTAAGAAACATGCAGAGACCTCATGACCTTCACTCACTTCGGGTTTTCACAGGTCTGACTGGACACTTCCGTGCTTTCATTCCCAATTATGCACACATTTCCCGGCCATTAGACCAACTCAAGTCCAAGGATGCTAAATTTGTTTGGAGTGAGGAAGCAGAGCAGGCATTTCAAACGCTCGTGTCTAAGATCACCGAAAATCCCATCCTTCAACTTCCCGACTGGAATCTCAACTTTGAGTTGTGCACTGATGCCTCCCAGTATGGCTGTGGAGCAATTTTGTATCAGCGGGATGAGTCAATGAAGAAAAATCGACAACTTCGTGTTATTGGTTACTATTCACACACGTTTACTAAACCTGAAATAAATTACTCGGTAACTGACAAAGAGGGTCTCGCAGTGATAAATGCAATCAAGTATTTCAGGACATATCTCGAAGGAAGAACATTCACGGTCCACACTGATCATCAGGCACTAACCCACATTCTGAATCAGAAAGAGCCAAAAGGTCGACTGGGGCGATGGCAGGTTTTCCTGATGGGATACAATGTGAAGATTAACCACAGACAGGGAAGAGAGCTGGAGGATGCAGATGCGATTTCTCGGCTATGCATTGGAGATACTGGAGTGGAGAGAGAAGTCAACAATCTTCAGAATAGTAAAGATGGACGGATCGAAGTAGCAGAAGCGGACAAATCAGAAATATTGAGGTTATATCATGACGAGCCTAGTTCAGGAGGGCATGATGGCTTTTTGCGGACTTACAAAAAGTTGAAACAGCGGTTTACTTGGCGCAGGATGAAGGAAGACATTCTTAGTTACGTCAGAAGTTGTCATGACTGTCAACTGAAGAAGTTCAAGTTCAAACCGAAACCTGATGTGATGGTTATACCACAAATGGCTAAGAACCCGTTTGAAACCCTCCACCTAGATTTTGCTGAATGTTGCAAAAAGTCAGAAAGCAATAGAACTACGAAATCATTCTTGGTTATCGTCGATGAAAACTCCAGATTCTGTATGGCCAAAGCGATGAAAGAAAATACCAAAGCAATAATCAACTATCTTCAAACGAATCCAAACTTTAAAAAAATCAAGAAAATCGTAACAGATAATGGAGCTCAGTTCACTTCCAAAGCATTCAAGAAATTCGCCGCTGAGCATGGGATCACTTTGACCACTTGCGCTCCATACCATCCAGCAGGAAACGGATTAGTTGAAAGAAAGATCAGAGATATCAAACTTTTCTTATCTCTCTACCCCAATTTTAAAGGAGGCTGGAAATCATGCTTGGAAGCAGCTGTCAATCATTTAAATCGCTCTTACTCTGGCAGTATAGGATGCTCACCTAATTTCAAGGCTTATGGTACCCCTTCACTATTTCCAGCAGATCTTCAGTATGGCATCAAGGTTGACATGATTAAAGAAAGATGCTTGACACCTGCGGAAGAGGCGAGTTATCGAAATCGGATCAAACTGTATTTTGACAAGAGACATGCGAAAAATATACCAACAATCACCCCAGGAAATAGAATCCTCGTTCAGAGTGGTTTCGCAAACAAAACTCCACTTGTTGATGGTCCATTTATTGTGAAGAGAGTCATCATGAAGATGTTTTGGGACAAGAAAGAACGGCTGCACTGAAGAACATTCTTCTTTACCATTGCAGGAGCAATGTCAACTCTAAGTGAGGGGAAGTGTAACGTGCCTTCAGTAATGATTGTGGAAACGTTATTATATGTTGCATAGCAACCAGAATACAAAACCTAAAATGTAAAATGTGAATAAGTGAGTAAAATGTGAAGGAGAGTAGAGTTCTTGGTGAATGAAGTAATGACGTGTTCTTTTCTGTACTAATTTCTAGTAATTGTGTTTATACTAAGTTGAATTGTGGGAACACCACATGTCTGTCGGTCTGTCTGTGGTCAATCCTTGTCCCGGGCAAAACTATACTAACCTGTGGTCCGATTTTGATGAAATTTTCAGGGATTGTGCGGGTTAGGTCCTAAACGGTCCCCTATAAATTTCAGCACCTTCGGACCAATAGGAGCGAGTGCGCATGCGCAAAAGTGAATTTCCTGGAACCTCGGTTTCTCGGTTTCTAATGAACCGATTTTGCTCAAATTTGGAGGTTAGTTAGGGACTAACTTCTAAGAGACACCCTATAAGTTTCAATCAAATTGGTCAAGCAATAGCCGGATAATGGAGAATGGTCAATGGAGAATGCTGAAGGTGCCTGAGTGGTCACTGATCAGCTGAGTGAGCTCCAAGGCCATTTCCTCTCCTAATGAACGCAGGAACCTGAAATTTGAGAGGGCGGGTCAATGGAGAATGCTGAAGGCACCTGAGTGATCACTGATCAGCTGAGTGAGCTCCACGGCCATTTTCTCTCCTGTTGAACGCAGGAAGCTGAAATTTGAGAGGGCGGGTCAATGGAGAATGCTGAAGGCGCCTGAGTGATCACTGATCAGCTGAGTGAGCTCCAAGGCCATTTTCTCTCCTGTTGAACGCAGGAAGCTGAAATTTGAGAGGGCGGGTCAATGGAGAATGCTGAAGGCGCATGAGTGGTCACTGATCAGCTGAGTGAGCTCCAAGGCCATTTTCTCTTCTGTTGAACGCAGGAAGCTGAAATTTGAGAGGGCGGGTCAATGGAGAATGCTGAAGGCGCATGAGTGGTCACTGATCAGCTGAGTGAGCTCCAAGGCCATTTTCTCTTCTGTTGAACGCAGGAAGCTGAAATTTGAGAGGCAGGGTCAATGGAGAATGCTGAAGGTGCCTGAGTGGTCACTGATCAGCTGAGTGAGCTCCAAGGCCATTTCCTCTCCTGTTGAACGCAGGAAGCTGAAATTTGAGAGGGCGGGTCAATGGAGAATGCTGAAGGCGCCTGAGTGATCACTGATCAGCTGAGTGAGCTCCAAGGCCATTTTCTCTCCTGTTGAACGCAGGAAGCTGAAATTTGAGAGGGCGGGTCAATGGAGAATGCTGAAGGCGCCTGAGTGATCACTGATCAGCTGAGTGAGCTCCAAGGCCATTTTCTCTCCAGTTGAACGCAGGAAGCTGAAATTTGAGAGGCAGGGTCAATGGAGAATGCTGAAGGTGCCTGAGTGGTCACTGATCAGCTGAGTGAGCTCCAAGGCCATTTCCTCTCCTGTTGAACGCAGGAAGCTGAAATTTGAGAGGGCGGGTCAATGGAGAATGCTGAAGGCGCCTGAGTGATCACTGATCAGCTGAGTGAGCTCCAAGGCCATTTTCTCTCCAGTTGAACGCAGGAAGCTGAAATTTGAGAGGGCGGGTCAATGGAGAATGCTGAAGGCGCCTGAGTGATCACTGATCAGCTGAGTGAGCTCCAAGGCCATTTTCTCTCCAGTTGAACGCAGGAAGCTGAAATTTGAGAGGCAGGGTCAATGGAGAATGCTGAAGGTGCCTGAGTGGTCACTGATCAGCTGAGTGAGCTCCAAGGCCATTTCCTCTCCTGTTGAACGCAGGAAGCTGAAATTTGAGAGGGCGGGTCAATGGAGAATGCTGAAGGTGCCTGAGTGGTCACTGATCAGCTGAGTGAGCTTAAATATTACAGTGGAAGAAAGATAAAGAGGGAGAGGGAGCAAAAACCTTTTCAAGGTATGTCACATCTAAGCGGAAATCATCCGGGGGTGCAGGGGGCGAAGCCCCCGCCGAGGCGCGCAGCGCCGAGTTTTCGCATACTGATTCTATACGTCCATGTTACAATGAGTGAGGAAGCTATACTGCCCACCCAACTTGGCAGACGTTTTTGTATCTAATTTTTATTTGTAAATTCATCAAACGACTCCATTATATTCAAATATCTCGTCTCTACATCGTAGCCAATAGTGGAATGGGGTTGATAATATCAACAATACCATAATATGGTATTGGAATACCATAATATTATTATGGTATTCCAAGAATAGAACATCTATATTCCACCATTGGATCAATGCAGTATTTGTTTGCTCCCAAATGTTTCTGCTGTCTGTTCATGTCATCAGCGATTTCTCAAAAATTTATCAAACCTTCCAAAGGACCTGAAAAGGGTCTGCTAACAATTACTTAGGTAGGTACTTATTAGTACCGAGGATCGTGTGTTCACTCCTCATCTTTTGAAATGTTGGTTTTTCTTCATCTTCATTTGTGTTTGCTTGATTTTGATTTCATTGTTATTTAGTTACATCTCAATATGCCGAACCCGAGCTCTCGGAGCTACTCGATGCAACACATTGAAAAGAAACAACCATGAGCCCATCCTCCCACACGATTGTTCATTATTGTATTATTCGAATTGAATATTTGAAAATGTGGTCAATTTATTACTTATTGAATATACCTACAACAACTACCTACCTAATGCCCAATTCATATTGTTAATAAAAATGTATAAGTAACTACCTACAAAAGTATTTATAACGGGGAAATTTTAATGACGAGTTGAAATTTTGGCATCGTTCCACGACTGGAGCAAAAAATTCCAACTTAGGAACTCCCACAATTTTCAGCGTTCCACTAATGGTACAAAACAAGAAGCTGAGGAAAACGGATTATTATAACAAAAAAGTACTTTTAAAGCAATTTTTAGACATTCTCCGTAAAGGGGAAGATTTGCTGGAGCCATTGGCGTCTTCATAAGTTTTTGATTTGAAAAATTTAGAAAAATACCACGAGAACCGAGTACAATTGAATTGCTAAGGACCTTAAGCATTCCACCATTGGTGGTTTTACCTTAAGTAAGTAAAGTAAACAACCATTTCAGGTTAGGTTTTCATCCAACTGCCATTCCTGGCGTCGCGGACGTCATCAGCTGTCTTCCAAAGGGAAGATCAGAATTTGTTCTGATTATTTCGCTCATGGCTTCCCATTGGCCTCACCGCCCTGGGTTTTGACGAGGGGGAACTGCGACCGATTTACCCGAAAATATGCCCCCGAGGCGAGCCCCGAATTCACGGCCCCTGACTTGTAATGTGAAGGTATTATTTTTTCATCAATTTGAAATAGTATTGAATTTTTAAAATCGAATGAGGCTACCCGGTGCTCTTTAGAACCAAACGTTCGCTTCATATGAAGTCTAGTTGGGACGAAAGATAAAATAGAAACACGAGTGTGAATCGCAAATGAATGGCCACTGAAAAAAAGTAAGCAAAATCTCGGTTCAAAGTTCAGTTAATAAAACTCGTTCTTTTTTGAATAATATTATGTCCTATCTAACAGTAGGTATCTCTTTATAATATTTAAATAGTAATATGAATAATATAATATAATGTCTTTATAGCATATGTCGATACCTTAAAGCACAAAGGCGCTATGTCCAAAAACGGAGTTTTCAAAAAACACAAAAGACGTTTTCACCAGTGCAGAATTCCTAACATAATGGCTTACTACACTAAACTCTATACCTAATTTCTTCAACTAATTTTCAAGCTATAGTCGTCAAAAAGGTCAACAATAGTTTTGCTGGATTTGAGTTTTTCTGAAATTGACAAAAAATTAAAAATTTGGAAGATGGATGGACATAGCGCCTTTGTGCTTTAAGGTATCGATATGAATAATAATTATTATGTCTTATCGCTGGTGTCAATCCAAAATTTTGTCTGCAAACAACATTTCTGGAAACTATCATGTTTGACAGGGTTTCTTTGTTCTTATGGCCGAGTAGTAAGCATACAATTTTGAATTATCGAAATGATTGATTATCGCTTTCTGTAGGTAAACCGACTGAGTAACATTTCCCAAGTGACGAGGTTTTGACATGAATTTTCCTTCGAACAATCTCTATTATTTCAATAAAGGGACCCAAAACTCACGGATAACGATGGGTTTTTTTTAATGTGCAGCAGAGTTAAGTATTTACTTTACAACGGGCGGTTCTGTCTTGTCTGAATTTTGCATTTTTGATTCCAAATTTTGATTCTTATCCGTTGGAAACCCATGGAAGTTTTCAGACCGTAATTCCTTTCAGATTGGCTGTGATGTTTGTTTTGTTTGTTTGGCTGTGTGTTGGATTGGCTGGTCATAATTTGCGATATTGCGACACTCGTATTCACTTTCTTCCAATCATCGGACACCCCTCGGGTAGCATGTTTTCTATAAGCTCTCATTGAGGTGTTTCAATAAAACAGATCAAATGAAACAGCACATCATCATAATAAAGACTTCAAAAATTCTCATCTTGATCGCCAATTTGGAATTTAATACATACAATTTTAATCGCTGATATTCCAAGGAATTTGGAATGTAGAATGAATGCCGCAAACCGCAATGAAGTCCAGATAAAAGAGTAGTCATTACCAAAAAGGCAAGGGAAAGGGGAATGGAGGAGTGTCATATTTCAACAGGAAGAGGTCACGATTAAGGAAAGTAATGTTAGGGGAATGTAGTGGTAGTGAAATCTGTGTAGAAGGCGAGTGGTTCATTATTGAAAATAATAAACCAAAAACGCTGCGAATTATTACACAATGGTTTATTATTTTTCTATATAGATCACTCGTCTGCAAAGCCACCAAACCGTTCGCTCCCTACGAGAATTTAAGGGTTGTACGTACGATAAATCAGAAACACGAGTGTGAATCGCAAAAGAGGCCTAATCTCCGTTCAAATTAGAGCTGACCGAAATGCGATCGATGGTTGGTGATTTGGATTTTTTTATTTATTTATTTATTTTTTTATTTATTTATTTTTTTCCATTTTGTTTTTTTTTGTATTGGATGGTTGGTGATTTTGTAGACGAGTGATCTATATAGAAAAATAATAAACCATTGTGTAATAATTTGCAGCGTTTTTTTTTAATTAAGGCGTTTTCAAAATTTCAAAATTTACTTTTCGACCCTTAGAAGTGATCTACATCAACTAAAATCTTCGGCGCACAACTAGACCCCAAATGAAGCCTACATAGCAAATTTTATCAAAATCGGCCAATGCTAAGTGGGGAAAGTGCCGCGTACGGCGTACGGCGGACGGACGTCCAAATTTTTATTCGATTTTTGGATTCTACGTATCTTGAAACGTAAACCAACAAATTTTGAGTGGGTGTCAAAAAAAAATTTCCTTGGTCGATTCCAAAGGTTCATTATTGAAAATAATAAACCAAAAACGCTTTGTCCGGGTCTATAGGCCCTCCAAAAGAGATACACTATGTTTCTATGAACATCCATGTTTCACTCTTTTCAAAAGTCGAAATTTATGATATCTTGGGCTTTTTGTTCGGAGCCATCTCAATAAGATCGTGGGATATTGAAATTTTCAACTTCCGACCACTAAAATAATTGTCTTGTGCACCACAGGGGTAACCACGTGGTAATACATGGTTCAACATCAAATTTATCTGCAAATTATCAACACTGAAAAATAAAACACTCTGAAATCACCGTATATGTAGTAAAAACTTGACACTCTAGTATCTCACGTTCACTCCTTCGAAACTAAAAAGCACTGAATAGACGAGACTCCAGTTTGCAACTCCTTTAACATCGGAAACCTTGATAATAATAAGTGTGAGTAGAATTGAATGAAACACTATCGTAATAATAACGCGTATGGAGGATAACGAGTCGGGAATCGCTGACGATTGCATTATCTTGATGAGATGTAGGAATAATTATTTCGAAATCAAAGCGGTGCGAAGCTCGGAGAATACAACTATTTTGTTTCCTCACTGATGAAGGCTTTTTTCAATTTTCTCACACTATTAGCTTAGACAACACCGCAAGGATATTAAGTGCATAGAAATATACCTTAAGCATTCACTCTAGGTAATCGTCCGTTCGATCAGAATCGTAGCAAATACGAGTAATTAGGTACGTGTTTATTATTTTCCCATGTTGATAATTATTCCTCTTTAAACAATGGTCGTCGGTCTGAAAGTCAGTATGCATCTCTTGAAGTCGATATGAAGAGGAAGTGACTGCAGGAAATCAGGTTAATTAGTCTGGAGCTTCCTTCCCCACTGGTCATCCTTCCAGGATCCTAGTGTGCATCGCTACAGGATCCACAAAGTTCTAGCATAGTATATTATATACTATGTATAGTATATATAGTATATATCGATACCTTAAAGCACAAAGGCGCTGTTTCCATCTATCTTCCAAATTTTTTTATTTTATTTTTTAATTTAAGAAAAACTCAAGTTCAACAAAACTATTATTGACCTTCTTGACGATTGTAGCTTGGAAATTTTTTGAAGAATTAAAGAGTTTAGTAAGCCATTATTTTAGGAATTGTGCACTGGTGAAAACTTTTGCGTTTTTCTGAAAACTCCGTTTTTGTACATAGCGCCTTTGTGCTTATACTAGGTATATATAGCATAGTTGTCAGATTCGGCGACCAGTTTGTTGAGCGAGCCCCATCATGGAGGGATACTCGATTCGCTCCTGAGATCTGTTATACTCGTAAGATGCAACCCGGTGTAGAGCCAGATGGTTTGCAGAACATCTCTAAAAACATATTTTTAAGTAATGCATCCATTTCAGGGGACTTCCCATTGGATAATCATTAGATCCGTTAAACCAGTTGATAAGCGATAAAAATGTTTCACTCGACATAATTTATTAAGTGTTTCAGGCAAGAAATAGTGGTCTCCCCCCCCCCTCTCACCATTATCCACTATAACATTTCTAGCTGCATGGGAGCCTCGAATTTGAAGAGCATTTTAACCTTCAAGCTTTAACCTTCTACGAGAACTTAAGGTTTTTCCTTCGATACAACAGAATCACGAGTGTGAATCACCAAAGAGGTTTAATATCTGTCAAATTTTATCTGACTAGCAACCAGTAATCAAATTTTGATATGAAACTCCCTATTTCAGACAGACATTCACCTGTTTTTTTTTTTGTTTTTTTTTTTGCGGATTTGGATTCAGAATGGTCTAAAACGGATTAGTGTGTGGTAACCATAACCTATTATTATTAATAATAATGTGTTGTAGTAGTTAGGATTTTGAGAGTTCTAGCCCTGGCAGCAAATGTACTACATAGCACTGAGATTTCTGGCCCTAGCGACAAAGGTACTACATGTACGGAAGCCCGTGGCGGTGGGGAGCGCGGAGGGGCGGCCGGATGTCTCAACCTGACTCAGCATCACTGTCTGAATTGTCTTCACGCT
Source organism: Apolygus lucorum (assembly GCA_009739505.2). Classification (NCBI taxonomy): domain Eukaryota; kingdom Metazoa; phylum Arthropoda; class Insecta; order Hemiptera; family Miridae; genus Apolygus; species Apolygus lucorum. The sequence goes on from CM019171.2 coordinate 16,446,732, forward strand.
CGAGATATAAAAAAAAAAAAATAAAAAAAAAAAAAGTGCGCAACCTAAAACCCAACTCTCACTCTCCCGCCCCAACTATTTTTTTTTTTTTATTTTTTTTTTTTATATCAGTGGTTTTGTTAACAACCGACTTAGATATTATTTTCCTTGATTATGTTATGGAATAGATCATAATCTAAGGTAGTGTGCGATACGAGTACTACGTAAAGATTTGTTCCTGCTGAGGGCGCAAAATCCGCGGTAATTATAATATTAGATTTCGAATTGGAAATATTTTCCGTTTGTTTACTTGTGTCAATCACATAAACACATTTTCCTGTTATAAAATTCTGCGGATTGTAAAGCACGTCATTATTATTTTGATAGACATTTTTAAAATCCTTATACATTTCGTAGACAAGGGCGTAGTTACCTGCTGGAATATCCAAGTTTTCCATTTCTTCAGGGTAAACGTTCTCGTTGATCTTCACCTTTATATTTTTAACATTAGCTGAATCAAACAACGAAGCATCCTGTAACTGTGAACCAGTTTCAGATTGGAAAGCTACCATCACAAACGTAGGATTTCGAATGTTTCTAAAGATATTGGTTACATCAAATGTAAATGTATTTCCGTTGATTTCAGGTTTTTGTATGCACTGCCAGCTCCTGAAATGGAACTGTATATTTTTCAGGTCGGACAATTGTTTCACCAACTCGATTTTAGCCATAGGTTTGAATTCAATCATTGGGACCCGAATCAAAAACTCTGTGATACTTACCTGTCCTTCATCTGGTAGGGTGGCATCGTCGTAACTCCCATCAGCTTTTTTTGTTTTCCATCTGTAAATGGCGTTTGAGTCACCATCTCTGATAAAGGTAATTACGAACCCTCCTTTATAAAGCGGTATTTTAACATCCTCGAAAAATCCCAACCCTAAATGTGAAAGATTCCCGCATACGTAGAATGTATTTCTATCTGCGTTGCACTGTGATACGAAACCGTTGTTTGCAAGCGCCCTACTCTCTGAACTACAGTACGAGACAGTGCTCTTCACGGTACTAGTAATACCAGGGTATTCAACTTCGTCAATTAAATAATTATGTTTTTTGACCTCGATTCTAGAGAATAAATACGGAACAAAGTTATCAACCAATTTCACATTTGCTTTTGCAGCGTAATCGGTTCCATCTCGCTTCATCAACTTCCCAGAAATGAAATATTGAAACTTTGACATAGAAAAACCATCTCCATAATCGATATTGAACTCTATTCTTTTGTTGGGAGAGTTAAAGTTCTGAGTGCTATTGGGATAGTAATGTTTGTACTCTGAGCGGACAATGTCCTTCATGTATCTCGAAAATACGTTCTCCATCTTTCTGCCTTCTTATTATATAGTATGAAAAAATTAAAGCAAACTTTCCCAGAAAAATTTATCCTGTTTCAGTTTTTCTAATATCGAGTTAAGGGACATATGTTTATTCACTAGCAAGTACAAAACTATTAGACACAAGTATCCGCATATTGGAGGGTCGTTGTAATCTTGAATCCTGTCTCTATTGTAGAACAAACGCTTTCCACCCAAGTACGAAATTAATTCTCTTGGAGGGTTGGCGTTTCCGTACGAATCAAAATAATATTTGTCCATCTTGCTTTTGTAGTAAGCAGTCCAGTGTGTACCTTCCGTTTTCGAATCACCAAGATTCAGAATTCCACATTCAATTATGTTCGGAGTTTTAGGTAAAGCATCTCTCATAAATACCCCTCTAAAATTATTTATTCCTAGTTTATCCAAAGCGTAATAAGTGATATAAAAATTGCTTAACGCTTCGAAACTTTTTTTGTGACTTTTTTTTTTTTTACCTGACCACCCTTTTTCTTGTTTTCCAACGCCTTATTATGTCTTATCGTTTCCTGCAATCGTTTCTCCCGATCTTTATAATCAATTACTGAATTAGCAACAGCAGCACCACCCCCCAACAAACCACTCAGTGCACCTAACCCAGCAAATATGAGGGGAAGATACCCACCTCTATAATTTTCTTTCAACTGCTCAAATGATAATTTCAAGCGATACCCTTTCTTCTTCATCCGAGATTTAGCCATCTCATTGTACTGTGTGTGTGTTATACCAATTTTGTCTTTACCATTGTTCTGTAACAATTGTTCTTTACTTAATTGTATGGTTGCTCCATACCCCTGCTTGTAAGCAGCTCGGATTTTGGCCCGTTGACCGGTTGTTAAAGGCAAAGCCGACGAGATATTCATGATGTTGGTTAATCCTCTTAGTATTACAAACAAAATCTTGCTCGTTGAAGTTGTGGAAACCTTATTATTAAAACTTCAGTTTAGGTTCAATTCCCATCCCAAACGTTTGTTTCGCCTTCATCGCTGTACCTGTTGCTAACGCCCAAAATCTCTCGTTCAGGTCAGCATCTTTGGATTTCAATCTACTCCATGCCTTATCTTCCAACACTTTGTCTGCGATATGTCTGTCCGAGGTTTTAGGGTGATCTCTATAAAAAATATCATGTTCCTTTGCAGCTTCATCAAGTTTGTTCACTCCCACATCTCCTCTTTCTAAACGTTTCTCCAAATTCGTCCCAGGTCCTAGGAAATTATAACCTTGTGCATGCATTTCAAACGGAACCTTTTTCAGTATTGAGTTGAATAAGCCAGACCCTACCTTGTCACCTTTTAAGAGCTTCGATGGTATGTTGGAAACGAACCTAATCAAATATTCTGTACCCTTCGGAGTGTCTATAATCTCTTCAAGCCTATCGCTAAAAAACTGTAGGATCGCTACTTTTTCGTTATGAAAGTTATTGTTTCCCGCCTGCTCCTGACTGTATATGTAATGAATTCGTGTAACTAGCTCATTCAAATTGTCAATATATTTATACTCAATATCGTTATTATTATATTCTACGATTCCAGATCCTACTTGATCAGTTCTTCTGTCATCGTTATATTTTAACACAGAATGTGTTTTTGCGATGACCTACCGAAAAAAATCGTCACGAAAAAGCGACAGAAAAAACCGTTACGCGCCTTTTATAATGATTTTCACGTGCAACCAAGCCGTTGGTAAGGAAATAGAACTCCCGCAGTGTTCATTGCACAGAAATTGTTCACCATTCGTTGGAAAGCTCTCAATTTATATAGTATTTTTCTTGTAGTTACATATTTATTTATATAACATTTATAGGGTTTTAGACCAAATTAAATGTCTAACAATTATTTATTTTATTATTGCCAAAGACTCCACATTTATTATTGTTGTTTTTTATTTAACGGATGACTAGCATCGCAAAAACACATTCTGTGTTCCTATGATTTCATACAGAGTATGGAAAAAGAAATAAACCGGGGGGTGCAGGGGGGCGGAGCCCCCCGCCGAGGCGCAAAGCGCCGAGTTTTCCATATATTCTTAACTAGTTTTAACCATTTATCTCCCCTATTAGATTTCGGTTTTTTGGATGCTTGGATATTTCCCTGGAACATAGAATCTGTATCAGTAAGTATTTTTTCATAATTTTCTAAATCCTGAGATGTGTATAAATGTTCGCTCGGTGCTTTATCGTAGGTTATCAACCTCCAAAGTCCAGGAGTTCCTTCGTACCGTTCACCCCCTAATATAATATCATTTTTATCAAAATCAACAAATGTATTGCCAATCATGTACGATTGTTTTGATGTCTCATAGTAAAGACCAAACGTTTTATCGCTCGCTCTCGGTAGAAACTTGTAGGCGATTTTTCCTAACTGTATATCTTTGGGTGAATTTTTTGAAGGTGTACTGTATAGGTTACTGTCTTCAACATCAGGATCTGATTCATTTGATATCGTGGGTGTACTCTGATGAGCCTCTGGGGAAAATTTTAAAGTCTTCATACTTCCATCAGAAGAGCTATTTGGATCCGTTTCCTCATCAGAACTTTGTTCCTCAGAGTCTTCTTCACTTTGATGGGGGTAAGCTATCGATTTTTGAAAAGGTACTAACTGATTTTCAACCTTCTTTTGTAAATTTTCAATTGCTTCTGTAATGGGTTTATAATCATTAGCTTCTCCCTTTTCAATTAGATTTTGAATAGCAGATGTTATAGGTTTATATTCCTCACGTCTAAATCTGTTACGATCTTGTATCTTCGTCTGTGCCCGTCTGAATTTTGCTACCAGCTCTTTTTCAATACGGGACAGCTCACGAGCTTTTTTGGCTTCAGCATTCAATTTTTGTATATCCATCATGCTTTTGCACTTCTCTCTTATAGTACTATTGGACGAATGTATAAGCGTTCAAGAAAAAAATAAAAATAAAAAAATAAACAAATAAAATAAAAAATAAAAAATAAATTAAATTAAAATTTTTAAAAAATTTTTAAAAAAATTCAAATATGTCGTGAGAGGAGTTCAAGTTTGGAACCTCTGAGAGTAAATCTTTTTCCGATGTTTTATGACAAGAACGGGGGAAATGACAGAGAAAAGAGAAGAAATCCGGTGTTTGAACCTCTCCGAGTCTCTGTGGTACGTTTCCCAAGGACCAACACGGGCCGCGCGATACGCGAAGTCCCAGACAAACAGTTGCTTGACCTTTGTTAAGTCTTTACCTTCTGCAAAGGTCACTTTTTTCTTAGCTGAGCAGTTCGATTTGGGTTCAGCATACAGTTTTTGCATACCCATCTTGTTTTTGCATACCTGTCTTATTTACTATTAAACGGAAGTATAAACGCTCCTGAATATGTATCTGAACGCTGATCGAGAGAAAAAACGCTAATTAACGTTTTTTAACGTTTTTTTATCGATAAAAAAACGTTAATTAACGTTATTCAACGTTTAAATAACGTTCAACGATCGATTAAAAAAACGCTAATTAACGTTTTTTAACGTTTAAAAAACGTTATTCAACGTTTAAATAACGTTCAACGATCGATTAAAAAAACGCTAATTAACGTTTTTTTACGTTTAAAAAACGTTATTCAACGTTTTTTTAACGTTCAACGATCGATTAAAAAAACGCTAATTAACGTTTTTTTACGTTTAAATAACGTTCAACGATCGATTAAAAAAACGCTAATTAACGTTTTTTTACGTTTAAATAACGTTAATTAACGTTTTTTAACGTTCAACGATCGATTAAAAAAACGCTAATTAACGTTTTTTTACGTTTAAATAACGTTCAACGATCGATTAAAAAAACGCTAATTAACGTTTTTTTACGTTTAAATAACGTTCAATGATCGATCAACAACGAACATTGAACATTCAGGCAGCAGGCAAGAATCGGTGAGGTATTATTTTACACAGCAGTTCTCGGCTTGAGTGGCGATAGAATGTTGCTCAACTGACACTGATACTTTCCACAATCTCTTTTCTTGGTTAAATCAATAGTGATAAACCCATGTTTCTTTTCCCAACACTGCTTACAAAGATCAGAAAATTCCTGAATTGTCATATCACCAGCAACGAAGTCGTTATATATGTTTTTCAAATAATGTTTATTCTGTGAAAATACGAACACAATATTGACATTATTACGGATTACCTGCCTATCAACCAAGTTGTAGCATTGTGCTAAATAAATGCAGGATATACGTTTGTGTCGCCCTCTTGTGAAATAATTCTTTATTTCCTTTTGTTTCTCTAGAAGACAATCATCAAAAACGACTAATGAATCAGGCTTACAGTCATCAACAGAAATCATATCTTCACAATTATCAGAAGAGAAACAAATTTGCTGTCTGAGTTTAGTTTCAGCAGCATGATAGCGATCCAATAATTTCTGGTAGAGAGGCTGGTTGAGAGACTTACTAAATATATACAAATAGGCAAAATCAATCCAATTTTTGTATATAAAATTCATAAGTAACGTTGTTTTACCACAATTGCTCGAACCAACAATTATTGCTCTCAAGGTATCAGGGAATTTCTGTTTGCTCTCCTGCGACAGAGTCGTAAGGAGTAACAATATACTTGTGCTCCCTCTTTGGTGTCATTATAGCGAGTTTTTCCCTCTTATCATATAAAGTTATAACGCTGTTTTTAGAAGCTCTTTTCGGTAAAATGATCCTAAGATCTCTTCACCATCCAATGCTTTTAATTTGAATGTTATAGGTTCTGTGTAAACAATTTTATCCACAACGAAAATTTCTTTCGTCCAGTTACTTCCGTACTTACTGCTAAATATTTTCTTATTTTTGGTTATTCTTACACGATCACCCACTTCAATGTCTGACCGAATCTTTGTGGATTTTTTAGAGTTCACCAACTGCAGTATGGTCTTTTCATTATCCTTACAAACATCTGCAGGTTCCATACGGATAGTTCTGTGATAGCTATGATTATACTCATAAATTAATTCTTGCAATATACCGACCCATCTGAAATTTTGATTAACGTAAAAACGAATTTTCATCTTACCATTCAGCGTTCTATTGAAACGCTCTATAATGCTCGATTTCTCCAAATTCTCCGTGTGGTATAATTTAATCGAGTTTTTATCTAGAATTGCTTTGAAATGTTTGTTTTTGAATTCCAGTCCTTTATCGGTGTGAAGGAGATTGGGTGATGAATGCCCAACGCTCTTTGCCTTGTCTATGATATTTTGAAATGCAGTAGCAACCGTTGGACCGTCCTTCCTTCTCAGCGGTTCACTCCATACATACTTTGAAAATGTATCTATAACATTAAGCAAATACTTATATCCGTCGTTATCATGACTATAACTAGCCATCACGATCAGATCTCCTGCCCATAAATCATCGATCCCTAAAGTCACGATTTTACGCTTCTGAAATTTTTTTATGACAGGTTTATGCACCTCTACTGCTTCAATTTGTCTATCATTAGTGCTCATACCATTCTGTTCGCTTTGCCATCCTCGCTTCAAAAATTTACTCTTCTGAGTATCGCATACTTTACACTTTGCTATATTCTTCCAAGAACCATTTGCTGCCTGAACTGTTGAAGTATTCACATTACCAGTTTTTTTCTTACATTTGAAACAAAAAATAAATGGTGTGACATTACATTCTGCCATTTTCGATTAATTTCAAGTATACAATCAAATCAGATCCCCAAAAATCGATTTCGGCGTTGGCTTCGTTCTTAAGCACCAATTCTATTTTCTGAATTGACTTCACGCTCTTATTGATATGAAGGTAATTAATTTGAACAGGTTGTTCCGCAATCAAGGAACCAAATTTGATCTGCTCAGTTTTAGGATAGAACATGTGTAGGATATCTGCTTCCTGGTGGGAATGGGGATCAGTCTGATGATTAGTAACAGCAGGTCTGACCAAGTTGCAATGGATTTCAATAACTTTGAAAGGTTCTAACCTCGGATATGATTTTGCTTCATAGTGAGTATTTGATTTAAAATAAAACGATTGTCTCGTTTCTGGCTGTGAGAACCCTAACAAATAACCTAAATTTTTACGATGTTCAGACGTTGTGGGGGGTAAATCAATATCAACCGGCATTTTCATTTCAATTCTAGAAGTTGTATCGTTTACACGAATGTAATACAAATCTTTATCACTAGTAAGCTCAGCAAGATCCGTATAATTCGATTTAATAAAACCTATGAATATATTTTCAATTTTTTCGATCGAGTAATTCCCACTACCTATATACAGTGTTTGCCGATCGTCATCCCTTCCTATAAACATCACTTGTATAGGTTCAGAAATATTTGCAACACAATTTCTACCATAAAATCCCAAAAGACCGAGGGAATAATCCTTATGCTCATCCAAATGAATAGGATGCTCTAGCCGCAAGCTCAGCTTTGGGCCTGTACCAGAAATCTTGAAGAGTGACATTTTTGTTTTATGTTCTGTCTTCTTATATGATAGGCTGAAAAAAAATTACCAATAACGAGCAAAATGAAGGGGGAAAAGATCTCCAACCCTACCCAACACAGTCATAAGCTGCTTCAAATATTACTCCCCCTTCATTATTTCTTCTGAAACCTAGGTAAACGCTTTGGTTCAGTTCGTGAAGGGTTTCGTTATCAACATAGGAAAGACTATGTGGTAAATAACAGCGGAATCCTTCACTAAATATCATAAGCCTCTCACCAAAAGTTGTATTAACCTTTTCAACCTTGGTAACGCTGTAGAATTTATCAACTTCTAGTTCAGAAAATTGTTTCAGATCGGTCTTTCCGAGGCTGTTGATTCTCTGGAGAGGTAAAGACATTTTTCCTTACGGTGTTTTTTTTTTTTTTTTTTTGGTCGATATCGCCAGCTATCTCCTTCTTATTATATCATTCATTTTAGGACATTGTGATGACCCCAAGGTAAAGTGCTAATTTTATTTTCCTCAATAAAACGTTTGGTATCGTTCGAATTGAGAGCTAATTTATTCTGAGCGATTGAATATAACGTATGTTTATAACTTCGGATCAAATTTTGTTTACGATATTGTTCTTTCCCCTCAAAGAGACACGATTTCAGATCATCCATTTTTATAGTTTGTTTTACAATATTCTTTTTTATTCCTTTACATTTTACGTGATTGAACTGTTCATCATATTTTTTAACGTACGAATAACTATATAATTTGGACCGCAAACCACAAAATTCGGAGAGAGGAGCACCGTTCAGTTCATCTTTAAATTTCCCTATCACTTTTTTATTCTCTGAACTGTAACAGGGATGCGTTTTATCATAGTCACTCGTGTCAAATTCATCCAAGTTTTCCTCAATTATTTTATGGGGATCTCTCGTTGTTTCTACGAAATACGAATCTGTGTCCATGTAACAAAGGTTCAAATTAGGATCGTAGCGTTTTAGTTTATTGTAGAAAAAATCATACATCAGATTTTTAGATAAATCGAGAACCGAAAATCCTAAATATAGGGGTTGATTAAATTTAATTTTATTTCGGGTCATGTGGCACGCGAGGAAATTTTCTTCGAATATGGTGAATCTAGAAAACGTTGGCTTTTTCGCTAATTTGGTTGCTCCTTTTTCGTCGCATAGTCTAATATCCTGACGTTTACGCAAATTCATCATTGTACGTCCAAATACGGCATTATTCATCAGTTTATAGAAATCCTTTTCAAAATCGTTGAAGCAGTTAGCTCGTTTAGAGGTGTTAAAATCGATGTAGGGTTTCATAAACGGTTTTTGTTCAAATTTTATAACACGGTGAATGGCTGTAATTTCTAAACCTTGACTCATATACAATTTCAAATTCTCTATATGTACAACATAATGTTTTTTATCGTAGAGGGTCGTACACAATTTCTGGTTGTAGTGTTCAGGAGCTAATGGGAGGTCTCTGTGTACATCATGAAGTTCTTGGGGATAATGTAAATCAACTTCGAATATATAACCGTGTTGGTTGTTTTCCTGATACCCTCCAATTATATTTTTCCAAGATTCTATATCATGAAGCGTTGGAGGGATCCACTCGAACTTTCTGTACGGAAGTGAACGAGACAAAGCCCATCCGTATAAATTGTTCGCATCTATGTAAGTAAGATAATTATCCGGTTTTGTATTATCGTAATTTTTCAGGTATCGGTTATTGGCTTTCACGTATCTTTTCGTGCATTGGGAAATGCCTCCTCTAATACCTTTTTCTATCATTAAATACATATTGTTATGTCTGCGTGTCGGCGAGTGAAGGAGCTGACCTTCTCGCTGCGGCGTTTGTTTCTTCTTTAACTCCTACTCAACGAAGAGAGTGTTCCCTAGCCTAACATGCAGTGCTGTCGCATCGGCGGTTCATAACCACACCGAGGTGCTAAGCACTGTGGAGGCAGCTAGCCCGTCAGCCTCGGCGGTTCATAACCACACCGACGGGAAGACGGGATATTTACCTATTGAGCCTAGTACTTCGAGGAGATCCTTATTCGAGGAGAAGGTTTGAGAGCGAAATGATGAAGACGGTAGACTTGACTAGATTGGCATAAGGGTGCATCCCTGAGTGAGCTTATATACTCATTTCGTTAGCTCGGGAGAGAGAGAGGTGGAAGGGTGACGTCATGTCGGTGTCTCCCCCGTACCTCGTCTCTCCCGGTGGGTGGTGACTCACTCAGGGATCCTCCCATCGGCTTCTTTATTTAAGAACTACTCATTGTTGATATGTGGGTCATAACATAGGTCCCCCTAGTTCTTAACATATAGAAGGTGATGACATATTTGAACATTTGTTTGAGAGTTTGTGCGTTTTAACGAATAGCTGCTTCAGAAAATTGTTGTGCGTGACGTGTTCGTGGGCGGCCGAAGTGACGGCTGTGAGGATCCTCTTCCTCGCCGGTATGGTGTAGGGCGGCTTCGCTGTAGCGGGCTGAGGCGGCTTGTTTGATGACCTCTGCATAGGTCGGAGGTCTGCTGTGGAGGAGGCCGGCGGCTTCCCCTTTCTCGTGCCGTGTCCTTTGGGCTGCGAAGGTCGGTGGTGAGGTGCTGGTGGATTCGGAGTGTGTGCCGAGGATGTAGTGGTCCTCGGCTTGAATATCTCCCGGAGCTCCTTTCTCGTGAAGAGGAGGTTCATGGTGATGTGTCTCGTCCTGTTGTAGGCAATCGGCTTGTATGCGGAGGAGATCTGTATTGAACGAATTTTCCGAGTGAAGTGTGCTCACCGAGGGTGCCGCAGTAGGTATATCGCAGTCGTTAGGAGTGGGGGTGAACCCGTACGCCGGCCGACACCTGTTCATTGAAACTGTTATTTTGGAACCGTCTATTCGGAGCGTAACAGTTTTTTCCGTTCGTTGGATGACGTCATATGGGCCCGCATATAAGGGTTTTAACCCTTTCTTGAGAGTCTCTTCTCGTAGATACATTTTAGGGGCTGTTTTGAATGCGTTTGGAAATAAGCGTTCCGGTTTGTTTTGTTTGTCGGGTTTGGTGTCGGACGATACTTCGGTGGGTCGGGGTTGAAAGATATCGGCGGGAAGTCGTAGCGGAGCTCTGAAAGCGCGTTCTGCTGCACTATATCCGTCGGAATATCTTACTGTGGTGCGTAGTCCCAGGAGAATTGTTGGGAGGTCTTTTGACCATGATGGTGAAGTGGCTGCCGTACGTAATGCGTTTTTTAAATCACGATGCCATCGTTCTATTTTCCCGTTTGATTCTGGATGGTAAGCTGTTGTTCGATTTCGTTGAATTCCGAATTTCCGGAGAAATTCCGAAAATTCGGCGCTTTCGAACTGTCTCCCCTGGTCTGTGGTAATTAGGAGAGGGCATCCGTATCGGGAGATCCAGTGTTTGATGATGTTATCAATTATAGCTTTTGATGTGATCGTTCGCATTGGTACGCATTCTGGCCAACTTGTGTTTCTATCTATCATGGTTAATAGATATTTGTAACCCTCAGAGGATTCCAATGGTCCGACTAAATCTAAATGAATGTGCTCGAACGCCAAATTTTCCTCAAATTGTTGTGGAGTCGTTTTGGGGTGTCGGAATTCTTTGTACTTGGCGCACCGGTCGCATGCTTGGACCCAGTTACGCAGATCCGTGTTCATCTTTGGCCAAAACGCTCGTGCTCGAATTATATCCCTGGTTGCTCGTATTCCCGGGTGACTTAGGGAATGGTAGTGCTGGAAAATTGTTCGGCGTAATTTGATGGGGATATACGGGCGAGGTTGATTCCCGGAGATATCGCACCATATTTTGCTTGTTGAATTCGGGATGGTTTGTTGCTCTAATCTTTTGTTATTGATTAGGTTTTGTAATTCACTAGAGCTGTCTTGTTGTTGCTCTTGTGAAATTGTTTGTCCCGTAGGGAACGCAGTGAGTTCATTAAGTTCTGATGGTGAGGGTCGAGATAGCGCGTCTGCGACTATATTCGAAGTTCCCGGAGTGAAGCGGATGTCCGTTGTGAACTGACTAATGAACTCCATTTGGCGTAGGCGTCTTGGTGAGGCTGTTTTCCGATCTTGATGTAAGGAAGTCGTGAGGGGTTTATGGTCGGTTATGACGAAAAATTCGCGGCCTTCTATGAAGTCGCGAAAATGCTTTATGCCTTCGAAGATGGCTGAAAGCTCTCTGTCGAAGGTAGAGTACTTCTGTTGTGCGGGCGTTAAGGTTTTTGAGAAAAAACCTAGCGGAGATGTATTCCCGTTGATAGTTTGCTGAAGTACCGCCCCTATTCCGACCTCCGATGCATCGGTAGTGAGTAATAGCCTGCCCTTAGGTGAAGGGTGTGCCAAGAGTGCCGCTTTTTGTAGGTCCGATTTGCATTGGTTAAATGCTATTCGGCGTTGTTCTGTCCATTCGATTGGTCTTTTATCTTTTTTCTTTGATGGTTGAGGTATTGCTTCGACCAATGGTTGTTGATGAATGGCAGCATGCGGTATATGGCGGCGGTAGAAATTTACCATTCCTAGAAATCGCCGTAGGTCCGTTACTGATGTAGGTAACGGGAAAGTTGTTAAGTTATCCACTTTTTTGGGAAGTGGTTTTATACCGTCTTTGTTGACGAGATGGCCAAGACACACAACTTCTGGTTGTGCCAGTACGCATTTCTCTTTGTTGACTGTGAGTCCTTCCGCCGCAAAGATGTTTAAGACCTGTTGTACGTGAGTCTTGTGTTCTTCGATGGATGTTGAAGCGATTAGTATATCGTCGAGGAAGCAGAAAACGAAGTTGAGACCGCGGAGTATCTGGTCCATATACCTTTGCCATGATTGAGCGGCGTTTTTCAGTCCGAAATTCATTTTACGATATTCGTAAAGGCCGAATGGTGTTATAATGGCAGTTTTAGGTATATCTGCTGGATTTACGTCGATATGGTGAAAAGCTCTCGATATATCTAGTGTAGTGAACACAGTACATCCGTGAAGGTGTGAAGAAAAATCTCGTAGGTGTGGGACAGCGTATCGGTCACCGATAGTTCGCTCGTTTAATCTGCGATAGTCACCACAGAAGCGCCATGTCCCATTTGGTTTAGGGACGGCGTGTAATGGGCTTGCCCACGGAGATTTTGATGGTTGTATAATGCCATCTTTGAGTAGCTGCTCGAAGCTTTCCTTCGTTTGTCGGAGTTGTTCCGGATGGAGGCGGTGGCTTTTTGCAGTGACTGGAGGTCCTCTAGTCTCGATATGATGTTTTATCGATGAGAGAAGCGAAGACGGTCGTTGTGCTGGTTCGTATTTTGCCAGCATTGTTGTAAAGGCCGGAGGAGTTGCTTTGGTTGATACTCCGGTGTTGATCGTGTTCACGTATCCCGGTATCGGGCGTCGTGAATGAGGATTGTAGAGTTGTCTATTTTTGAGATCGACATGTAAGCCGAAGTAACTCAAAAAGTCTGCGCCGATGATCGGACGTTTGACGTCGGCGACGATGAATAACCATTCATAAGCCTCATTTTTGAGGATTACTTTTGTACGGAATTGTCCGTATGTTGCGATGGAGGTACCGTTTGCTGCGAAGAGAAGCTGGTCGTGTGTTCTTCGTTTCCAATGTAGAAGGTTGTTAGGGATGATTGAAATGCTGGCTCCTGTGTCTACGAGGAATGGGATGTTATTTTTCCGGCATTTGACAAAAAGTCGGTTGGAAATGTCGGTGTAGGAGGTGCCCGCCTTGTTAACAGGCGGGCCTCCTAGTTTTCCTGCCAGGACACAGATTTGAATGAGCACGGTTTCGTACATTTCAATGCCTTCTTTTTAAAGGTGAAATGGTACCAGCAGAGTCCTCCTTTTCGTGCCGGTGATGGTGTGCGGCTACGCGGACGTCGTTTCGCCGGCTGTTGTGCCCGAGAGGTCGGCTTCCTTTCGACCGTTTCGGTGTGAGGGTCGATTTGGTGGACGGAAGTTGTCATGCACATCTCGTGGGCTGCGTCGGCGATAGGTGCGAGGTACTCTGCGTCTTTCGTCATCCACGGAGCGATGGTTGTTTGTACTTCAACCGGGAGGGCTTTTATCCAGAAGGCCTTTGTCAGGTCTTGTGGCATTAGGTCCCCCAGTTGATGCTTCATCTTCCTTAGTAGTTGGGAAGGTTTCTGGTCCCCCAGGTGTTGTTGTTGGGTGAGGGCCGTGATCCGTTGATGACGGGATGGCTCGAAGATGTCGATGAGCCGAGCCTTGAGGTCGTCGTAAGGCCTGACGAGTTCGGTTGCAGTGAGGTCCGCTGTTTGCACTGCTACGTCGAATGGGAGCAGAGGGAGCGTCCTGGTAAACCTGGCCCTTTGAGTGTTGATGTGCGCGCCGGTGTAAGCTGCATCGAGTTGAAGGAACCATAGTCGAGGGTCGTCCCTGTAGAACGGTGGTAGTGTCAAGGGGATTGACACTATGGCGGCCTCTGCGAAGTCAGGTTGCGGCGGTGGCGCGGGAACTCCGTTGTCGTCCATCTCTTGTGCCGAATAGGAAGTTAAAAACGTGCGGGGTCACCACTGTTATGTCTGCGTGTCGGCGAGTGAAGGAGCTGACCTTCTCGCTGCGGCGTTTGTTTCTTCTTTAACTCCTACTCAACGAAGAGAGTGTTCCCTAGCCTAACATGCAGTGCTGTCGCATCGGCGGTTCATAACCACACCGAGGTGCTAAGCACTGTGGAGGCAGCTAGCCCGTCAGCCTCGGCGGTTCATAACCACACCGACGGGAAGACGGGATATTTACCTATTGAGCCTAGTACTTCGAGGAGATCCTTATTCGAGGAGAAGGTTTGAGAGCGAAATGATGAAGACGGTAGACTTGACTAGATTGGCATAAGGGTGCATCCCTGAGTGAGCTTATATACTCATTTCGTTAGCTCGGGAGAGAGAGAGGTGGAAGGGTGACGTCATGTCGGTGTCTCCCCCGTACCTCGTCTCTCCCGGTGGGTGGTGACTCACTCAGGGATCCTCCCGTCGGCTTCTTTATTTAAGAACTACTTATTGTTGATATGTGGGTCATAACACATATCATAGTCTGTAATTAGGTCGAGCTTTATTTTGGTTGATTTTAGCATTGCATCCCAAGCCAGTGATGGAGCCGTTGTATAATGTGCCGGGTCCAGTTTATAATTATTCAAACAAACGTGCCGAAAGTTCTCGAATACATCAGCTAGTAATAAAACATCCTGAATATTATATAAATCAGAATAAGTTCCTAAAGTTTTGACTTTAAGTTTATTCCATACGTGGAGGTAATGTTTAAAATCTTTAGCGTTTATATTTGATTCGTTTAACGAATCGTAGAAATCTTCAGGAGCAAGTGCCTTATCATGATCAAGCTTTTCAACTCTGTTCACAAATTCGTAAGGAAATATACCTTTTCCCCGCAGTATGGTAAACAGCTCATTTTCATCATTTTTCTCCCTATGAAAATATTTCCCACAAACTGAATTACCCCTGATAAATTCATTAAGATGCGTGAATTCTTCTGGTTTCAAATTCTGCGCTAGTTTCTCGAGAGAGCTCGGCATGAATCTGAAGGTATCTATGAAACTCAATTTCAAGTAACCCTTTCCCAACTTAACCATGTTTTTTGAGAAGGTAATATATTTTTCCTCCGAATTGGCTAACACAGTAGTTTTATATGTTTCATCGCCATATCTGAATAGTTCTTTTATGAAAAGATGCGAGTCGTAATTTGATAAATTGTGGCAGAAAACCGGTATATTTGTAGCTAACTGCCTGCGCCTATTACAATCTGGATGAGATGCGCCCAGGTACCGACCAGTCAAGTGACAGTGGTCCGGATCTTTTGTGGTTCCAAGTTCAATCGATTTATCACAAATATGACATATGTTTGATGCTTGAAAACACCTCTCCTCTTCATCAGTTAACTTCAATGGCTTCGAATTTTCATATATGTTTGCGATAAATTTCAATATGTTATGAAGTTTTTTAATGAGCTTGAGGGGTACATTTTTGAGTTCTGCTGAGGTTTTTGCTCTGTAACAAGAAGGGTTGTAAATTTTTCCATCCACCCTAGATACTAAATACGTTGTGAAACCGTAAGGAATATGTTTTTTGGTCTTCATTGTATAGGATTCTGTCTGGACATTTTTATTATTTTTCTGTTCATGCAATAAACATTCAAAATCGAGATAAATAGCGTATGGGTGTTCGAATTTGTTGATAAAATTTTGAAATTCTAATGTGCTACCCTTTGAAGGCATAATAGGTTTGACCGGGTGATGCTCACCACAGTATTCCGAATGATTAAAAAGCTGTTCTTCATCTCGGAAAGATGATAAACATCTTCGACATAAGAATATTTTTCCATTGTGCTTGCTTATTTGAGAACTAACCAAACGAGACAGATTTTTAATGTAAACGTAATGTCCATTATTTTCAGTTGCCAAGTAAAGCAAATCTATATTTTTGTTAGCACCTACCTGTTTTGATATTAATATAGGTTGGATTTCATTACCAGATACCTCGTAAACATTAATAGCCATACTAGGATACCCTGGGTAGCCCTGCTGGGTTTTTTTTTCAAATTTCGGAATATTATCGAAAGACATAGGGTACTGAAGCCCTCTGAATATTTCATCATGCACTTGGTGTTTGTAGTGGTTAACATTCTGAGGGTTTTTCCTCTGTTCATTCACAGCGCAACATATAGAATAAGCAAAACATAAATTATCAGAAGTATTCTGAACGTTTACACAAGCCTTTTTATCTGAAATCCATTTCGGCAATTCTAAATATGAACTCGCGCTCAGCGGATTATACTTACTTAAACTTAGTATGAATCTCTTAGGTTGCTTTAAAGACCAACCTGATCCAGCAGCAGGTTGGTATTGGGTTTCACGATTTTTTAAATCCTCAAACTTGCTTGATATACACTCCTTCAAATCATTATTTTTCGAAATTATGTCTGCTTTTGTATGGAAATACATATCTGTGTACTGGGTTTCCCCATCTACTTTTTCACGAAAATAAGTACATTCTAAGCTCATCTGTATTTTAATAGAAGGGTTTAAAATACAATATTCCATCAGCTTATCTATTATCCTACTCTCTAACGACATCAAGAACGGCGAAATATCACCAGAACCTCGAATGTAATTCCATATAATTTTTTTAAAATTCGAGTTTTTTGTACATTCCTCTTCAGATGAAAACTCTTGATTATTTTCAGCAGACAATGTTTGCTGATGGACATTTTTTGCGTGTTTTTTAGATTTAACATGACGGGCCCAGTTGGATTTTGTAACCGAAATATGACAAAAATCACAAAAATTTTTATCCGAGCTCTGGGGTGGGGTAGATTTTGAAATTGCTGAGTTCTGGGAGCCTACATGTTTTGCAGATTTGATATGCCGAGCCCAATTTGATTTTGTCACCAGAATATTACAAGTAGAACAATGTTTTTTAGAGTTCACACTCATTAGAGAGGGACCATCAATGTGAGAATTAGGGGGTATGTCAGTGGAGTTTTGACTAACCTTATATTGATTAGTAATAGGGTCTTTAACTAATTTGATTACGATTCTATCATTATCTGATAGGATTTCTTTTGGCGGAGAGTGGGGTGTGGAAAGTTCCTCTTGAGAATCTGCATCAAATATCGATTTAGAAATACGTTTCAGAGATTCCTCTCTCGATTCATGGGAATTAATTTTTTCCTCAGGATTTGATTTAATAGTGGTACTGCCAGATAAATTTTTCATACAACCCCTAAATTGCTCAAAGGTTTTAGGTGGATTGTTAGAGATACATGGATTTTCGCCCAACAAACCAACAATTCGATTATTGTCTGGGTGAACTTTTCTTACAGGGGGTGTGAATAATAATAATGAGTTTAGTTCCTCAATAACTTCTGCTACAGCTTGGGGGTCAAACTCTCTAGATAAGGCTTCGTCAACAACATCAACAGGAGATGATGGTAATGGACTTAAAACGGAGGGCATTTCGTAATATTCCCGAACCGAGGGAGGAACCACCGACATGGCGGACTGATCACACCGCTGAGGTCGCGTCGGTTTTCGTTTAATATATTCAGAAATATCGGAATCTATCGGGATTACCTTACTATAGTCGGTCATCCTATCCGGTTCCGTGGGTACAAAAGCAGGAAGTTTTTCTTCACGTCGAGTAGGTATTGTAGCTTCTGCCCTTGGATCGTAATCAGAGTGTTTGTAATTAGGTATTTTTTTGTTTTTATTCGCAACATTGGTCGCGTGTTTTTGACTCGAAATATGGCGCGCGAACTGGCTTGCACTAAAATTTCCATTGCAAGCATCACAAAATTTAGTACGAGGAACATATTTTTTTTGGCCGTCCTGAGAAGGACGATTGATATTCAGGCCACTGGGACGAGGTGTATAATTTGACATAGCTGTGTATAGGTATGCTTTCCTATAGGAGCTGGAAATCGACGGTCGATCACGCACGAATGATTCGGGACGAATGGACTACCGCTTGATAAGAGAGAGATTACCTTACTGACCGTGAAACTCGACGGTCGCTGACACGTGGGCGGGGGGCGGTGAGGGGGGTGATGCTGAGTCAGGTTGAGACATCCGGCCGCCCCTCCGCGCTCCCCACCGCCACGGGCTTCCGTACATGTAGTACCTTTGTCGCTAGGGCCAGAAATCTCAGTGCTATGTAGTACATTTGCTGCCAGGGCTAGAACTCTCAAAATCCTAACTACTTGTTGTTATTAAAATAAATTTTATTTTATTTTATTTTATTTTTTTTAGTGTTGTCCAACTTTACCCCAGATCAATCGCATGAGGACGCCCAAGTCTTACTGTGGGAGGTCCTAAAAACGTGGGTTCAAGATTTACTGGAATACGAAACTTGCATGTTAATCTTCAGACGCAAGAAAGCAAGAAGAAGGAAGAGGACAGGCCCACAAAGTCGCAGTATAAGTAATAATTTTCACAAAGGTATCCAAGTTGTATCATTCGAATTATGCTAGGGTACGATTACGCGATTAACGTGGCCCTGCAATTTCGAGAAATCAATTGTTTTGCGTCGGAAATAATATCAAACGTTCTCTGTGATGAAAACAGATGCGTTTTCGTTAAGCATTTCGAAGGCGAGAAAAAGGAACAAGTGAAAGATACGGAATGAGGTGCCAGACTTGAAAAATGATAACCACGTGCGTATAAGGAGTGAATGGAAGGCTGTTTTGGGGTGGAAACCCCAAGGATTGGGGAGCAATAATTCCGCTCTACCCGCCTTCAGTTCGTGGAGCGGTAGCTTCGCTCGCTTTCGGGCGGAGGACTTGATGTTGCGCTATTTGTCAGGTTAGATTGAAGAGACTTGGCAGGATTCGAGATGCGCATAACTCATTTCGGACGTTTCCTTCTCACTGGGGGGCGCGCAAAGGAGGATTTATTTCCGTTTTCTTCATTTGGTATTCTTATCGGTGCACATAACGTCAGGCGTGCAGAAGTATTGGTCAAGTATTATTCTGGTTGGCACATAACTTCCTCCAATAAACGGGCCCATTTGTATGCACATTTTTCGATTAGACGCTAATGACTTGAGGATGCATTCCAGGGTATGTCTCTTGGGATAGGGAGTAGAACGTTCACATATAAATCAGAAAACGATAAAATATTATTCTTAATGTTGATTCGATGTTGGTCGACTCAGGTTCGGGTCCTCTTCTCAATTAAAACGCTGCAAATTATTACACAATGGTTTATTATTTTTCTATAAAGATCACTCGTCTGCAAAGAACACGGCTTTGCCACTGTTACCACCAACCAACATGAAGAAAAACATCGACCGCAAGTAGATATAAAAACAATTAACCAACAGTGATGTGATGAGATCAAAAAATTTCTCGACCTATAGTACGATTTGAACCTGGAATATTATGGCAGAAATCTGACGCGCAACCACTGAGCCAACGAGTCCCGTTTGAAAAGTGAGATCGCATGGGAGAGAATTGAAGAGACAGACTCTCCTTTACATTCGCGTAGGGAGCAAACGGTTTGTCCCACAGGGCTCCGCGTGGTCTCAAAAAATTCTATACTATCTCAAATTGATGGAAAAACAATACCTTTATGTCAAAATTGTTTGAGTTAGGGTGTTTTCAAAATGTCAACCCTTATTTTTCAACCCTTAGAAGTGACCTACATCAACCAAAATCTTCGGGGCACAACTAGACCCCAAATGGAGCCTACATGCCAAATTTCTTCAAAATCGGTCTATGGTAAGTGAGGAAGGTCCCGCGTACGGCGGACGGACGGAAAAGTTTTTACTCGATTTCCGGATTCTCTGTACTTACCTTGAAACGTAAGCCAACAATTTTGAGGGGGGGTGGGGGGGTAAAAATATTTTTCTTGGTCGATTCCAAAGGTTCATTATTGAAAATAATAAACCAAAAAAGGAAAAGTAGGTTATGCTTTTTTTTAAATAGCGATAATTTCGCTGGATACCTTTCCAGCATCTTCAGGCTTGTCACACCAACAACATTATTATGGGAATTACTCAGAATTAGTGTATGGCAGTTATAGTTAGAATTTTAACGTTCATTATTCATACTAAAAACGCTGCAAATTATTACACAATGGTTTATTATTTTTCTATATAGATCACTCGTCTACAAAATCACCAACCATCCAATACGAAAAAAAAAATGAATAAATAAAAATACAAAAAATAAAAAAAATTCACAAAAAAAAAATCAAAATCACCAACCATTGATTGCATTTCGGGCAGCTCTAATTTGAACGGAGATTAGGCCTCTTTTGCGATTCACACTCGTGTTTTGATTTATATATATATATTTCAATATAAACCCTTAAATTTTCGTAGGGAGCGAACGGTTTGTCCTACAGAGCTCCGCGTGGTCTCAAAAAATACTAAAACTTCTATAGAATCTTAAATTGAAGGAACAACAATACCTTTATATCGAAATTTTTTGAGTTAGGGCGTTTTCAAAATTTCAAAATTGATTTTGGAACCCTTAGAAGTGACCTACATCAACCAAAAGCTTCGGGCACAGCTAGACCCCAAATGGAGCCTACATACCAAATTTCATCAAAATCGGTCAATGCTAAGTGGCAAAAGTGCCGCGTACGGCGTACGGCGGACGGACGGCCAAATTTTTATTCGATTTTTGGATTCTACGTACCTACCTTGAAACGTAAACCATCAAATTTTGAGGGGGTGTTAAATTTTTTTTTCTTGGTCGATTCCAAAGGTTCATTATTGAAAATAATAAACCAAAAGTGCCTGTATCTTTAATGATGATGGAATAAAAAAGAGTAGTGCATTGAAAGTCACTTCTAAGGGGTCAAAATAGAGGTTGTAATTTGAAAATCAATCCAACTCGAAAAATTTTGATACTCAGGTGTTTTAGATTGGAATTTAATTTTTAGAGTTCAATAAGAGCACCCAGAGCTCTTCAGGACGAACCGTTCGCTCCATATTACTAGGACTGGACTGTTGAACTTACAATAAACCAGAAACATGGGTTTGAATCGCAAAAAACGGAATTTGGCCTTGTATCTGGCAAAGTTTCATAATTATATGATCATATACGATCGTTGTTTGTTTATCCGTATAGAGTTTTGCATATTGTATACTGTGCGTTCTTAATAACCAAGAATCAAATTCCGTAATGAAGGTACCCACAATAATTCTCAGATGGCGATGTTATTACTAGTGGGTAGTATTAATGGAAAAGCCGCGTTCTATTCAGACTGGTGATCTATATAGTAAAATTGTGTAATAATTTGCAGCGTTTTTGGTATTAGTATTGGTAAAATCAAAATAGACTGATGCGATTACAAATTGAGCTTCACCCTGATCAGCAGAGTGAGGTAAATTTGAATCGGGTGGCTCCTTGAAATGTAAATTTCACGGAGCGCCTATTTAAGATTGTTGAATCTGAATTACAAACTGAGATCCTCCATGATCAGTTGGTTGACCTAAATTCGCTCCTGGTGACCCCAAGAAGCTGAAATTTCGCAGGTAGTCTATTTTTTAAGACTCCTGATTCTGAGTAACAAACGGAGCTCCTTTCTGATCAGCCAAACAAGAATAATGAGCTAATTTCACATTTACGAGTCAGTATTCTTCGGCTCTCTCACTACCCAAAAGCACGTACACTTCAATCATAAGGTATATAATCTAGTTACACCAGTATATAGGCGTATCACATGAACTTGGGTCCACCTTGTCTGTACGTTATTGATGTCTTCTCAATGGCAGGACTCTCTGACCAGATGACAGACAATCAAGCCATCTCAGGTTTGATTGCCCGTCAACTGAAGGGAACTATCTTGGTGACGTGGGTTTACCAGCCAATCAGAATCGTCTTCCCCGAACTACCGTTTAGAGCTGCTCCGGTGCGTTCCATTAACTGCACACTCGAGTACATCAAGCAAATTAATTTCACAATCTTGTAAAGAGTTAGTAGGTGGCATAAAGCGCAAACAAGCGGATTATTTCGCTAATTATTCAATTGAATTGAAAATTTGTGCGAAATGGACCCAATAATTCAGCAACTTGGAAAGTGAATGTATTCATTGGTCGTATTCTCCCCGAAGTCCCAAACCATTGTTTTGAAACAATATGACTTGACATGGCAGAGTAGTGAGAGAGCCTTAATTAGCATAATAATTTTACGAAATTATTCAAAAGGTTGTGAGACAAGTAAGCATATCTTGGAAAAAAAAGAACTAATAAATTTGTTTTGATTTACTCTTCATATATTAGATATGGGTCATTTTCCTGGAAAGGTACAATCGGTATCCCAAGATTTCAGAAAACTTAAAGTTCGACTCAAGTTCTGCCAAAAATCAGGGATTAACCTCACACCATACTGATTGAATTTCGACGAAAGAACACACAGTGGGACGCTTAATTAATTAATTAAAAATTAAAGAAGAAAACCCATTGAAAGAAACCTATTGGCGTGGTTTCCGCGTAAAGGAGAATACACGGAACCCCATCTCCATGAGTAGCGAGAACTGGGAGTTATTCCAAAAATTGAACCAGGGCGGGACGCAGGTGTAGAAAAGGGTTAAACCAACGTGGAACACGGTTTTTCTGATAACAACCTAGAAACGTCCGAAAGTAACCAAGTAATCTCAATTTATCGGTTTTTCGAGCCAAAACTTGGTACCAGGGGATTTTTACGGCTGAAATTTGCTGAATACAGTTTTGAGGCCGAAAAATGTAAAGTTTTTAAATTGCAACGGAAAATTCAAATTAAATTGTTAACAACTTGAAAAAAGTCTTTCATCTCTCCAAAACCCACCATCACTGGCAGATGAAAGACACAAAATTCCTGGGTGGCACTTAGGTTTTTCGGCTTTTCCCGCATTCTGGTGATGTTCTGCTGAAGTGTAACCATATCGCTGGAACCAGCTCGGTAAAAACAAGAACTAGAGACCAAAAAGAAAAAATAATTTCGATTTCTTACCGTTTCACAGAGGGCAGATGAAAGACAGACGGTGACTGTGACACCACAATTTCGCAACTGACTCCACTTGCGCACGCTTCCACACAGAAGGAATACGATTCCCGCCGCTTTCGTTGATAACCTAACAACTAACCTCACCTCTTAGGCTAGGAACACACGGGGCGCCGTAGGGCGCCGACGCTTGCGTCAGCGTCTTTTTCAACTCCACCTCCCAAGCTAAAATGCACTGGATTGTATCAGAGCGCACACACGGAGCGTCGGCGATTTTTATCCGCAAGAGTCGGAGAATCCACGACGCTGCTCCTTGACTCCGACGCTCACGGCGCTAGAGTGAGCGTCGTGGGAGCCGTGTTAAAATGTGAACCACAGCATCAGAGCGCACACACGAGGCGTCCCTACTCCCTTCGTGACGCTCAAAGGTAGACGTTTTGAGGTTGTGCTTAGTGCGTGCTTTGTTTGTTCGTTCGTCAAAAATGAGTTGTGACATGGATTTATTGATTTCGGCGGTTCAGGAAAGGCCGTCCATTTGGGACAAGACCCTCACTGACTACAAAGATCGGAACTTGACAGGGAAAGCTTGGCAGGAAGTATGCGGATTCATTCACTGCGACATACGGAAATAGTTTTTAAATTTTTCATTGTACTCCCTCAACTCCGAATAAAGGGTGTAGAAAACTAAACTCTGATTTCGCAAAGAAATTATGGGGTGAATCCACATGAGTCAGTGCTTCTTCTTTCTGAGCCTGCGATAGAGAATAAACATTGCCACAGCTTTCTCCCTTTCCATGGTGAATGCAGGCGTCAAACTGAGAAAAAAGACGCCTCGTGTGTGCGCGTGGGGTTTGGGCGACAAAAGACGCTGACGCAAGCGTCGGCGCCCTACGGCGCCCCGTGTGTTCCTAGCCTTACAGTGGTAGTAAAACCGCGGGAAACGATAAAAAGCTGCCAAAATACGAAAACACAAAAAAGGCAGATTAAAGACAAAAACCTCCGGACAAGCACATTTATCCTCCTGCTCGCTTTATTTGCTTCTGAAAAAATCTGCAAATCCATTTTTTTCATTTCCAGGTATATGCAATAAAGAATCACTACAAATTCAGGCCGCTGCTTTCATAGGTGATTCACAGTGTTCAAGCAAAGTTGACTACCTGGGGGTCCGGACATGGCAGATTACTGGACATGTAGCAGTTTAAACTTTAATTTCTATATTTTAGCGTGAATAAGTGCATATTTTATTGATTGCCCGAAGTAGAGCAAATATAGTTTATGGAGAATTTTTTTTTTGACACCCAAATCATAGATGTGCATTCGGAATGTTCTCTGGACAACGATTCGCCCTTTCTGGAAAAATGACCCATATCTGAAAAAGCAGATTTTTCGATTTTTTCAACTTTTATCGAGTTTACCAAACGCAGACCGCACAACCCCAACGAGAATCTATCCTCGCGTTGCTCGTCTTGTTTGAGTCCCTTCTACATGTCGAGTGGATGAACTGGGGGTCACCGGCATTTTGAAGAGATGAGTCAACGATTCATTTCCAAATGTTTCCGCTTTATCGATCCATGGCGAAATGAATTTTTAGGACCTCCCACAGTAGGACTCGGGCGTCCTTATGCAATTGATCTGGGGTAAAGTTGGACAACACTCAACAGAAGAAAAAAATGACCACACAGTAATCCGTTTTAGACCATTCTGATTCCAAATCCGTGTGTGTGTGTGACAAAATCTTGTGTCCATTGTCCAGGCCTTATTTCTCAACCGATTTTCGAAGTTCTTTTTGGTTTATTATTTTCAATAATGAATCTTTGGAATCAACCAAGAAAAAAAAATTAAACACCCCCTCAAAATTTGTTGGTTTACTACGTTTCAAGGTACGTAGAATCCAAAAATCGAATAAAAATTTGGTCGTCCGTCCGCCGCACGCCGTACGCTTCACTTTATCCACTTAGCATTGACCAATTTTGATGAAATTTGGTATGTAGGCTCCATTTAGGGTCTAGTTGTGCCCCGAAGCTTTTGGTTGATGTAGGTCACTTCTAAGGGTCGAAAAATGAATTTTGGTCAAAAAAGTTTGATGTAAAGGTATTGTTTTTCCATCAATTTGAGATAGTATAGAATGTTTAGAATTTTTTGAGACCACGCGGAGCCCTGTAGAACAAACCGTTCGTTCCCTACGAGAATTTAAGAGTTGGACGATAGATCAGAAACACGATTGTGAATCGCAAAAGAGGCCGAATCTCCTTTCAAATTATAGCTGACCGAAATGCGATCGAAGTTTTTCTCCCTGTTGGATGGTTGGTGGCTTTGGAGACGAGTGATCCATATAGAAAAAAAATTAACCATTGTGTAATAATTTGCAGCGTTTTTGTTCGACACGGAAAACTAACTAGTTGAGCACTACGAATTTTGCCTTTTAAGGGCGGGAAGGAGGGGTTAATGCTCAAAAAACGTGCGTTTGCGGGCACAATCTCGTAAAATCTGCCCAGGCCTCAATTTGCACCCGATTTGAGTGTTTCTCTTTTTGTTCGACTCAGAAATCTTCAAAATTGCACGTTATTTCACCAAAGTATCAAAATTCTCAAGGGGAGGAGCGAGTGGGGGGGATAATATCCACAAAATATCCGATTTTTCAGTATTTCGGTTCTTTTATAGCTTTATAGCTCTCAATTGAGTTTTCAATAATTACCTTAGTTCCCACCTTGCAGTTTCCTCGGACTTCGTCACTTCCCAATCATTTGAAATAGTCTCGAAAGTTAAAAAAAAAAGTAATGGCAGTTAACCTAAGAACGAAAAATTCGAGCTTAACCTCCAGGTATATGACTTGAGGACATTATTATATTTCCAACCCTCGACAAGATGCTGCGCAGGATGGAAATGGTTGGTGGCGCTCCTGGTGGGGATAAAGCGTAATTGCGCGAGGATTATGGCGGGATATTGTTGTCTTTTAATTACCGGAGGGAGAAAGACTATGGGGGGGTTACGCGAAAGGCGAATCTGACGAAGGGAAGAGGACGAGAGAGGGGGGTTAGAGGTTTATTTTAACGTGGAGTTGCCCTCGCGTGGTTAATTAACAAAAGAAAACAAGGTGGTGCCTGGTAGGCCTCGACGGCAGAGTATTGCAGAATAACAAAACCTTAACCTTACACGAGGGGCTTCCCTGCTACCTTTTTCCGGAGGCACCAGGTGGAGATTCTCTTCCTTATTAAGAGTACAGAGGGTTTTAATTCGTTTATTCTTTTTATTCGCTTTTTTCGAAAAAATAATAAAATCCTCTCGTGTCAACGTTGTTGATTTATCGTGCAACATGGTGGATTATAAAAGGTATTTTAGAATTAATAATCCAAACTTTGGAGGCTGATTCTACAACCGATTTGCAACAACTTTTGTCCCCCAACATTTTCCCTGAAACCTTCATGTAAAGCGACTTTTTTCGATTTTAATTTTTCTTTCTGTGTTTTCGACTTAATTTGTAAAAATGTCCGTAACTCCCTCTGAATATCTTCAGGTTCAGACCTGAGGATACCAATGGAAAGAACATTAAATTTCCTTTCAGTTCATTACCCAATCAAGATTTTTAACACTAGCTGAGTGCGTAAAACATTACGCCGAAGTGAAGAATGTGTAAAGTTCAACTTTTTTGTTAAACTTTACAGCATTTCAAAAATATTTAAATATTTTAGCATATTTAAAACATATTTGCATCCACCCTCAAACGTTCCTCTCGTCAGAAAAAAATTTGCAATTCAGCAACTTTCCAACGATGTAATTTTAAAAACGTCCATTTATGCAGCATGAATTAATGAGCGAATTTTCAAAGAAATCTTTCAGTTGAATTTATGGTTAAGAAAAGGAACAATGGTGCTGCAATTTCTTTTAGAAAGTTTTTTTTCCACGATTCTTGATTTTGTCGATTTTCAGTACACCATACCAACTTACCGTATGTACTGGGTATACTTTGAAAATGTTAGGAGGCAATATTCATGCTCTACTCGTCTCCACAAACTCCTAGAGTACACACACGGCTACTGCATTTTAGGGTACAGCAAATATACGCACGTTTTCATTTTTATTATAAATATATACATACATTTTCTAATTTTTGGACAATTTTCATTTTTGTCAACGCATTGATATCCTAATTTTTGTGCTGAATTCGAATATACCATATATTACTATGATTGTGAATATATCAACCACAGAAAACTGGAAAACCCGGTTTTTTTGGAATATTTTGAAATTTGGACCACTTTGGGTTGTCCAAAATTTCTGGCTAACGATCTCATTCTTTTGTTTGTTGTTACGAACATATTGGCGAAAACTAAAAAATTTTTGCTTGACAATTACTCAAGTTATCGTGCGGAGTGACACATAATACGATATACATATATATGATATACAGTTTTTCCAAAAATATAGTATATATAGGTGTAGTATATATAGGTATAGTATATATATAGGTATAGTATATATACATAGTATATATAGTAAAAATATAGTATATATATACATATGATTTTTGGAAAAGCTTCAGGGATCATTTCAGAATGTTCCAAAACGGGTTTCAGTGAAAAAATTTGCAAAAAGTCCATTCTAAAAATTTTGAGGTCATTGCAATAGCTTCATCTTCTTTGAAAATTGGCTAAAAAATAAGAATCTAACACTGTTTTGTTTATCGTAAATTAGGATGTACGGGCTGAAAGTTTGTCGTAGGGGGTTTTTCGAGGTGCTGAATCCGATTTTGGGGTCAAAAATAGGAAATTCTGACATGGTGAAATTCCTCATTAAGGGGTCTACTGCACCATAGCCCTTCCACCCGTCATTCATCCTCAGCGTCCTGGGTGGTGTCCAAATTTCTTTAAAATCGTCGCTATTTTAAATTTACTAAAAAAAAAAACCCCTGGGATTTTGAAAGTTTTGAAGCTAGGGCGTTTTGAAAATGTTTTTCCCCACTTTTTACCCCTTAGAAGATACTGACAGACAGCAAAAGCTTCAATGCACAACTAGACCCAAATAGAGCCGATAAATCAAATTTCATCAAAATCAATCAATGGGAACTGGAAAAAGTGCCGCGTATGGTGGACGGGCGGAAAAATTTTTATACGATTTTTGGATTCTACCTTGAAAAGTAACGTTAGGACGGTCACAATTTTTTAAAATAGAAAATTGAAAATAAAAAATCCAGATAAGAAATTCAAAATGTTAGATGAAAGGTCATGGAGTAAGTGTCTATTAACCCTGAAGTAATATCCGGAGTTAAAAATCGCGAAGGTTTCCCTGATTATATAAAAAACAATGAACTTTTCACTCCGCTGTCATCCCGACTTGAAAACCGTCCCATTGTTTAACTAGCAATCAGAATTTTCTTCCTTCTCCGAGATAAAATATCCATTTATATCAGCAATAGATCCGTTTATTAAAAGTCATGAATGATGGAGTGGGAGGAAAAAAACTAAATTAATTTTTCGTCACCCTCCCTACCATGAAAGTGAGGTGTTGACGGTTATTTGCATGATTTGAGAGGGAGGGGGGTGCTGGAAAAAGGGCATTGAGGATAGCCAGAGTGGTTGGAGTGGGGGGTCCCATAACAAACATCGAAGCATTAAAAGGCAGAAGCAAATAACCGAAGTAAAATGGTCTGGGGTGATGGTGAAAAAAAAAAATCCTGAAGGAAAAAAATGAAAAAGACCTGAGAGGGGAATGAAAAAGTGTGAGGGGGTCTTAAAAAATGGCTACTGAGGGGTGAAATAGAATACCAGGGAGGTTTGATGACCAATAAAAGCTGATGGGAAGCGCCCGAACGGCCGTTATCCGGAAGGTGGATGTGGAAAGACACTCGGGGACAAATAAAAAATACAGGTAGGTAATAATGGAGGTGTTTATTTTTGAAATTATTACTGAGGTGATATCGGAAGTGTCTCTTCTCAGTTTCAGCGTGAAAACTCAGTATCGATCCCGAATTTGAAATCGTTTCGTAGACAGCATTTCCGGCTGCCATATGCCTAACGGAGGAGCAAAGAACAAATCAACCAAGCTGAGCAATATTTGTAGTGTTTAGTACTGATTTATCGCTCACAATAATTGAAACCAATTACTATAAGGCCATTTTCAAATGTTCTGACTATACACAAAACTAAAAAAAAACGTGCTGAGAAGAACGAATTATGGTAATGATGATGACCAAACCGTCGAAATCGATTTAACTTTTAACTCATTATTTTCGTGAAAATAGACGTTCTTCTCAACTCCGTTTTTTTTATTAAAATAGTTTTATATACTTAGTTTTTTTTATCAAAATAGAAACTCTAGCTGCAGTAGTTAACTAATCTGTAAACTAAAGTTCATCACACGAAATTAGAAAAACAATTTAAAAAAACGAAATTAGAAAACATTAAATATTCAAATTTTGCTTCCGAGTCTACCAAGGTAGCGGAAGCTTTGTTTTCACTTTTCAAGGATGAAAAATAAAAGTTCTCCAAAATCAAAATTTCCACTCGCGTTTTACGTTTCAGACCTTCCTGAACAATTTTGGTTCCGTGTCTGTCTATCTGTGTGTCTGTCATGAATTCCTTGTAACGCGCATAACTATACGAAGTTATTGTCCGATTTCTATGAAATTTTCAGAGATTGTGCGGGTTGGTGTGTAGACGGTCCCCTATGAAAATCATCATTCCCGGACTGATAGAAGCAACTGCGCATGCGCAAACGTGAATTTCCTGTAACGGCCATAACTTCTACATTTTCCATCTGATTTCAATGAAATTTTCAGGGATGTTACAGATTGATATTTAAATGGTTTCCTATGAAAATCACCACCTTTGGACTGACAGTAGCCACTGCGCATGCGCAAACATGAATGTCTTTGTAACGGCCATAATTTCTAAATTTTCCATCCGATTTCAATGAAATTTTCAGGGTTGTTACAGATTAGTGATTAGATGGTCCCCTATGAAAATCACCACCTTCGGACTGATGGTAGGCACTGCGCATGCGCAAACGTAAATTTCCTTGTAACGGCCATAATTTCTACATTTTCCATCCGATTTCAATGAAATTTTCAGGGATGTTACAGATTAACTTGTTTCGATGTTTTGAGATTAACTACTATGCATCGGATCATCTATACAATCGGGTTATGGATACGAGGAAGCTATGTGCCACACCCACTTGGCAGACTTTTTTTTACGAAAAGCACATGTAGTCCAGTCAAATTAGCAGTTAGGGTTTGCATTAATTCCGGACAAAGCGAAACTTTTATGGGTGACTTGTGGGTGCCTATGGAACATATTTTTAGTATATTCTACTAGATTCTCCTTGTGCTAACTTTTTGGTGCCCGAAAAACCGCGATTTTTCGGCACTTGTTTCAGTTTTTTGCCTATAACTCGTACACGATGCATCCTACGGAAAATTTTACTCCTTCCTTTATTAAACAGGATGAATTTCTGCGTCGAATGACCACCTGAAACGTTAAGATCGGTTCAGCCGTTTGGCCGAAATCGATCGTTGAAGTTTGGCGATTTTTCCCAAATTGGTTGAAAAATGGGTTACGCTCAAGTTTCAAGGCCTGTACATCAAAAACGGCGTATCCAACCAAAAAATGTCACATACTCAAAGTTGTAAAGAATCGAATTTTGTGTAAGAAAAGCATCCCCCCTTCCTCCCCCCTCCCACCCGCCCCTACCAAATGATAGAATAACGAAACAACTTCTGAGTAAACGAAATTATGAGTATTGAAAACGGTGTTGCAATCAAAAAATGTCATATAATCAAAGTGAAACGTCTGTTGTTCGACCTAAGGCACTGAAGTACTTATAATAAGTAAGTACTAATATTATAAGTACTTCAGTGCCTTAGGTCGAACAACAGACGTTTCACTTTGATTATATGACATTTTTTGATTGCAACACCGTTTTCAATACTCATAATTTCGTTTACTCAGAAGTTGTTTCGTTATTCTATCATTTGGTAGGGGCGGGTGGGAGGGGGGAGGAAGGGGGGATGCTTTTCTTACACAAAATTCGATTCTTTACAACTTTGAGTATGTGACATTTTTTGGTTGGATACGCCGTTTTTGATGTACAGGC
The DNA here is from genome assembly GCA_009739505.2 of Apolygus lucorum. NCBI lineage: Eukaryota > Metazoa > Arthropoda > Insecta > Hemiptera > Miridae > Apolygus > Apolygus lucorum. The sequence goes on from CM019171.2 coordinate 16,478,069, forward strand.
CTTGAAACTTGAGCGTAACCCATTTTTCAACCAATTTGGGAAAAATCGCCAAACTTCAACGATCGATTTCGGCCAAACGGCTGAACCGATCTTAACGTTTCAGGTGGTCATTCGACGCAGAAATTCATCCTGTTTAATAAAGGAAGGAGTAAAATTTTCCGTAGGATGCATCGTGTACGAGTTATAGGCAAAAAACTGAAACAAGTGCCGAAAAATCGCGGTTTTTCGGGCACCAAAAAGTTAGCACAAGGAGAATCTAGTAGAATATACTAAAAATATGTTCCATAGGCACCCACAAGTCACCCATAAAAGTTTCGCTTTGTCCGGAATTAATGCAAACCCTAACTGCTAATTTGACTGGACTACATGTGCTTTTCGTAAAAAAAAGTCTGCCAAGTGGGTGTGGCACATAGCTTCCTCGTATCCATAACCCGATTGTATAGATGATCCGATGCATAGTAGTTAATCTCAAAACATCGAAACAAGTTAATCTGTAACTTATAATATTAGTACTTACTTATTATAAGTACTTCAGTGCCTTAGGTCGAACAACAGACGTTTCACTTTGATTATATGACATTTTTTGATTGCAACACCGTTTTCAATACTCATAATTTCGTTTACTCAGAAGTTGTTTCGTTATTCTATCATTTGGTAGGGGCGGGTGGGAGGGGGGAGGAAGGGGGGATGCTTTTCTTACACAAAATTCGATTCTTTACAACTTTGAGTATGTGACATTTTTTGGTTGGATACGCCGTTTTTGATGTACAGGCCTTGAAACTTGAGCGTAACCCATTTTTCAACCAATTTGGGAAAAAGCGGCAAAATTCAACGATCGATTTCGGCCAAACGGCTGAACCGATCTTAACGTTTCAGGTGGTCATTCGACGCAGAAATTCATCCTGTTTAATAAAGGAAGGAGTAAAATTTTCCGTAGGATGCATCGTGTACGAGTTATAGGCAAAAAACTGAAACAAGTGCCGAAAAATCGCGGTTTTTCGGGCACCAAAAAGTTAGCACAAGGAGAATCTAGTAGAATATACTAAAAATATGTTCCATAGGCACCCACAAGTCACCCATAAAAGTTTCGCTTTGTCCGGAATTAATGCAAACCCCCCCCCCCCCCCCTTTTTTTGGCTAATTTGACTGGACTAATGATTTCTTAATCATAAAGACGAGATCATAAAAAATTGTCTTGAAAAATTCTACAAATTAGTCGAAATGTCTCTTGAATGTTTTTCGAGGGTCATATTTCCTTTGTCATGACAACACTGGGGTCTAGCCCAAGATCTTGGGAATTTGGGAGTGGAGAATCGATTGTTTGATACAAATCGATTGTTGGATACCTATCAATTCCATCTTACTTCTTCTTCTCCCTAGTTGCTGGCCCTGGAAGCTAGCTCCATGGCCTCGGGTTTCAACATGGATACTTGACATGTTAACTGCATGTCAGTGTAGAATTATTTTTCACTTGTAACCACGCCCCTGTTTGGTAGACTTAGAAGCAATATCCATACCTTCCTAGACCGGTTATTCGTGGCTTTGAGACTTCAGCAAATTTAGCTTCCTCGGATGAGCAATATGGATTTAAAAGAGAAAACCCATAATTTCCATCGCACAAAATGCTATATTTTTTTACATGAAATGAAAAAACTTTAAGAAAGGCTTCACGAAAGATATTTAAAATTTATTTGCAAAGAATTACTGTCGATGGTCCCGTATAGTTTGCATTCCCGTCTCACCAAAAGTACCTCTGTAATACGAAAACACTCGATTTTCTGATGTTGTCATCTTATTTTTGTTGGTTCCAGAATAGTTGCCGATGGATTTTATAGCAGTAGAAACAACTAGGAAATCCCGAGATAAAAGACAAAATATTCTGAAAATCAACTTGAGTCATAAAGAATTCTCCACCATTAACTTGGTCGTAAAATTCATGCTTCATATCAAAGAACCACAATCATTACCAACAGATTCTATAAGTTCACGGAAGCTATACTGCTTGTTCAACTTGGTGGACGTTTTGGTGCGGTATGTCTGTTTAGTTATCATCCTGGCCGATTTATCAATTCGCGCGTGATGACGCATCAAACGGACAGCTGCAATTATAATGGGGTGGGCGTCCGTTTCTTTCCTGCTTCAACATCTTTATTGGCCGTTAGTTCCATAAAAGTGTTCACGTCATTTTCGAGTGTTTTATGGGGTGTTTTTCTGTCATCGGAACGGGCCATCATGATTTACCGTCGAGGAAAGATCACCGTGTTTGCCTTCCGAATGGGAATTTCACTGGATGAGCGATGATGGAAAGTGGATCCCGTTGAATTCGCAAACAGGAAAGCGGTAATGACAAGCATGGCGGAGGCCATCACTTCGTTTCTCCCCTTAATGAAAACATCGGATTGGTTTTCGGACGATCACGAGTCGAAGAGGGTTAAGAGTCGCGGAAATAAGGTGACGAGCTCTGCTACGTCATTGGGCCTTTTCCACCTGGGGATATAGGCCGTCCAGGAAATTGCTACATCGATCTCCTGGAAAGCTGCCCTTTGGGTGCCATGGCAACCGTCTTACTCGCTTCTGGAGGGCTTGGGGGAGGAGGGTCGGGCTTAGTGTTAATTTATATTTGATGTCCAGTCTGGCCCGGTGTAGCATGGGAAAGTTGGGAAAAGATCGGCTAAGAGGGGAGAGGGGAGGAGGGCGAGAGATTGAGGGTAGATTTGGTGAGGAATAACACATATGTAGGGTACTCCACTCATCCATCTTGTTTGGAGAAAACAGGAACGGAAAACGGAAATTTGAACATAGTTTTATATATTTTCCTGTTATAGAGATAGAACAACTCCATCCTTCAGCCTTGAACCTTAATTCCCATTTTTCATCGACTCTAGCCAGCCATCTCCAGGACCCCAATAAATTAATGAGTTTTCAACTCCAAACTTTTCATAAACCTACTTGATGTGGGCCAGAATTAAAACTCGAACTGCACTGAGTAATCAAAGTTTAAGTGTCTACTTTCAAGTCTAGACGCTCAGCTATAAATTACTATTTTCATGGTCCGTATCCTTTTAAAGGTTTATTATGTCGCAAGTCGAACCGGCTCTAGCGATAGATCAACGAAGGAAAGAAACTAGAAAAGCGCAAGACTCCAGAAAACTTTTTATTGCTTCAAAACTCTTCTCAAGGTTTCTAAACACCATAATGCAGTAATGAAGCTCTTCTTTAATTAATGCCTGAACAAACTATGAATATCAGTGAGAGACATTCAAGCCTTGGCGGAACAGCTGAAGTCAATTTACTGGAATTTTACGCTCCAGTTGTTATGAAACGGGCTTATCCCGAGCATCAAGCTCTATTGTAATCTGATTAAACACAAAACGCTAAATCGGTACAAGGAAGGAGGTGCTGGAAATGCCGGGTTTATAATCTGTTTGGGTTGCTAGTCATCATAATTCGGTCCGGAACCAAATATTGGCTTATCTGATTCCTTCCCTTCGTTTGTTTGCATAATCAGAAAGGAGAATGAAAAGGGGAGGTCTAGGAGAGTGTGAGATTTCGGGGGTAGGAACTTTGAAAGAAACAAAGGGGGCGGTAGGTCGCTTATCTTTGTAGAATTATCTTCGACTGAAGGAAAGAGGGGGGTTGCAAATCAAGTCGGTCGTTTTCCTCGGCTATATCAAAACCTTTTGTTCTTGCGAGGTTTTCAAGGCGAAAGGGCGCAATGAATTGAATTGTGGAGATAAGAGGCGAGACTATTCATATTCAGTTTTGCGAGGTTAAACGGGCAGAAAGTAGCGTTGAATGATGTTCTCTTAGTGTAAGAAACCTACCTATGGGTAGATAGATTTATAGATCCAGACATTTGTACACAAGGGAGTGAATTGAATGAGAACAGATAGTAAGTAAAGTAAAGTAGACAACCATTTCAGGTTGGATTTTCTCCGACTACCATTCCTGGCGACGCGGACGTCATCAGCTGTCTTCCTAAGGGAAGATCAGAATTTGTTCTGATGATTTCGCTCATGGCTTCCCATTGGCCTCACTACCCTGGGTTGTGACGAGGGGGAACTGCGACCAACTTGCCCGAAAATATGCTCCCGAGTTGAGCCCCGAACTCACGGCCCCTGCAACCGGTCCGAATTTCGTCTCCAGAGACACATGCCGTAGCTCGCTCGGCCATAGCTGACCCCCCTGAATGAAAAATTCAATGAAGGATTCAATGGAATCCCTTCAAGCTTGAGGATTTTGACTATGCCGATGACGCGTGTAGGTTTGGACAACGATTGAATGACAAGAGATTCAAACTCAAGGGATGGACAGTTATTGTTATTTGATCAAGAGGTGAGCCGTTACTGAGTCAAAGACTTTTTCGAAAGGAGCAAAGCAATCACAGTCAACCTCTTTGATTCTCATTCATACCACACACACATTATGAATACATAAGTAGACAGTTTTTTGAATAAATTTCGCGAGATGTAATTACCCAAACATGTTGGAAAACCAAAGGAAGCAAGCCAGACTCGTAGAACTGAGAGCTCCCCCGTGAAGAAGCGCTTTGAATTGTTTCAATTGCCACCAAAGGCACCTTGGGGTACTTGTATCTTCACCCACATCTCAACTTCTCAAGCTTATAAATACCCGAAATTGGGAGGCCCTATCAATCAGTCCTGCCTCACAAACTGGCTTCATCACTTCGAAAGAAATTTGTCACCTTCAACGGAACATGGTACACTATTCACGCCAAAGCAAGAAGTATGGAGTGGTGGAAGGTGCACCCGTCGAAGCAAAAACACGCCTCTTAGCTGGAAACTTCCCCTCCTTAGTATTTTGGATTTCAAAGGAACTTTGAAAATTGGCTTTCTTCATGAAAGTCGCACAGTTATGCAGCCTAATGCAACCTGTTATTAGGAAAGGCGTAAATTTCCGATCAAAAACGTGATTTTTCTGCATGACACACCTCCACACAGCATACCTGACTAGGGGAAAACGAAGAAATTCACTGGACTCCACGAGAGCACCCAATCAGGAAATCGGGAGATCACGTAGAAAAATAATACACAAATTGCTTGGTCATGTTTGGTCCCAAACAACTTTTGAACGAAAATTCCGATTTATATTCAATTCACTCTCGTATGTTTGGAAAACGTGATAGTTTCCAATGTGGCCACTGAATAACGGAGACAATTTGAGATTGTATGTCCTTCCACTCACATTCCTAAAGTGTTATTCGTCATCTACCTGAATGTTTCAAAGGGCTCAAAGCTCTTTAAGAAAACTTGAAATGAAAACTTCTACTTTTGGGCTGTTGGGAAGGAAAGCACAAGTCCCCAATCAATCTGTTGATGAACGCCGCGGTTCACAGAGAAGATGATTTCTAGAAGTTCACACGGTGTGATATATGCTGAAGTCTCCAAAAGAAGATGTTAGTTTTCGTTCTTTGAAAACCCGAACGGCGCTTAAGATGAGGGCTAAGAGATTTAACCCTCACCTGTTGAAGTGGCTGTCAAAACAAACCACCGCCCTTCAACGAGGAAATGATGTAACCCTAATGGACCTCCCTGTGTCTTTGACATTATCTTGGTAACCTCGTCACTCAGCCATTTCCTCCGCGCCTAACGACACGACAATAGCAAAGTTCTCTGACATCAAGGGGATGGTTTCGGCTTTGATATAGGGATTATTTTATGCTCGAAAGACTCATTCTGGGTTAAGGCGGTTCTACAAAATACATCTTTATCCACTTTGATGTAAATGAACCACGATTCTGGGTGAATTTATGAGTCAGGTAAGAGCGAGTTTTAAAACGGTTCTCGCAGCACGAAAAAACTGAAAATCATGTAATAAAGAACTATTATACATCCCATGTTGAGAAATTTAAACTGGAAAAAATGGATTTTTTGGCAGCACTAATCTCGACTCTTGGGAGTTAAAAACTGCAACAGTGGGAGCAGCTGAGTACAGCAACACAGCCTATATATGAATGGTTATCTAGCACCCAGGTATTGTGACTCTTCAGATATTCCAGGGAATTCGTGGGTCGGTCCAATGTTGTTAAATCTTCCAAAAATATGTTCCTAAGATCTGTGTAGTTCCACCAGAAGGGGGGTTTCAGCTTTCAGGGTTCTTCAGACTTCCGTTAAGGCGATTCAAAATTTATGATTTATTTGATCTGGACTCTTTTCAATTTTTGCTTGCGTAAGTACTACATTTTTTACTTCATAAAAATGATTGTGCTTGAAATTCAAAGTTGAATAGTTGTATCAAAGACTCATGCAGTAAAATTCTATTTTTACCCGTTTTCATCCCTCGAAAACTGTTGATACTTTGTAAGGTTGATGCTTTAAAACGGCACCTTTGGGAACTGGTTTTTAAATGGTTTTTTTTTTTCTGAAATATCACTTTTAAAGCTCGGAACTGCATTTAGAAACGCTTGAATATTATTCAAAATGTCAGTAATAGACAGTACCTATTGGTTATTAATTGTTATTTTCTATAGTTTTCAGACCGGGGAGGGAGACATTGATTGACAAGAGGCCTTATAACATCTCACGGATAGTATTCCTGGGTGAGAAGCAACGTAGGTCGTCCATACTCAATCTCCGTGTAAAACTAGGGGATGAGGGGAATCGATTTCTTGGATTCGAACATAAATGCGTACAGAATCGGGTTGAGAAGCAAAACTTTCTAGTGGCCGATCTTTAGATACTTGGACTGTGGATGCTGGTGCCCCAAAAGCATGGATCCTGTATCGGAAGTAACCACCCATTATTCGCTATTATCTCATTCCATCCTCTTCCTTCGACAGTTAGTGGGTCTCACAAAATCTTATCACACAAAAAATCATCTCACAAAATTCCCAACGCTATGACTCGCCCACGATGAAGAAGAATTCTGCACCCGCGTAACCACAGAGGCAAGTTTCGACAGTGTCGGGCATTTGGCAGAAAGGACTCCTGAGAACAAATGAAGGAAATGTGAGTCTCCCAAACTGGAATGCGCTCAAAATGTCGGGTTGGACTAAGTTTGGATTATTTTGGACCGTTTCTTCAATAAGGCAGTGAGCAATTTTGCTTTTTCAGACGAGAGTGTTCACTTTTTCATTGTAGTACCTACCTACTCAGTTATTAACTTTTTATCATTCATGTTTCAGTTATTTTCTTGTTGTAATTTAGTGATTTTAATTAATTAATTAATTTCAAATTTTAAATCCCTTTCTCGTCTATAGTAGCTATTTTGAAACCCAGTACCCCCTGACGCCCATCGGTGCCATACGGCACCCAACTTTTCTTGTCACCCAAAATTAGCGTTAGACATTTTCATAAAAATTTCCCCCGTGTTTCTAGACCAAACGGGACCATTACATGGAATTTCAAAGAAAATTTTGGATAAAAATATTCACAGGCGTAAATGGGTTAATGTGCCGTGCTCTTACTAAGCCAGATCCCAAAGTGTGAGTAGCTTCAATTTGTTCTTTTTATCTCTGCTGTAGTTCTAATGACCATTGCTTGAGGTGGTTGTTGCTTGGACACCACCCCATGTTGGCAAGGTATGAAGTTGACTGCACAAAAGTACAGTAAAGTTTTTTCAATAGGATGAAGAAAAAGCTCAGCTGACTTTTCCTGCGTGGTAAGATCAAACAATCTATAATGATCAGAAGATGAGTTGGGTAGGTCGATGACGTAGATAGCTGATCTGTTCATCTTCCAGTCACTTTCAAAGGTCTCCAAGAGGCTGAATAAAATATTTTACCGTCCTAAGAAGTATTGATATGACCTGGGTATCTTGCATGTGGTCTGGATTCTTCCCAACGATCAGAGGCTACGAAATTATAACAATCTCAGCTTCATGGCAGACAGGATATCTGAACAACACATACGATACGATGATCCAATGAACGGGAGAATGTTAACGTAAAATGATGAACCACATGGGCTTTTGTTTATTCATGGAAACGTCTTACCTCGAGTTTGGCTCGAATTCAGCTCACACGACCCTCTAATCCTGGGATTATTTTCATTTCAAGACGCCGCTTCCACAGTAAACAGCAAAGTCTTTTAATTGGCACATCGGCGAAAGCTCGAGAGAGATTTCCTCTCAAAAGCCAAGGCTTTAAATCACCTGAGGATTTGTGTGCAGTTAGCTAGAAGCAAGATCGCCAACAGAGGAGCGGGCCCTATAATCCTTCCGTTATGAATATGAATAGGGTATTAACAGATTCTATCCCAACTTGGGGAGAATAGGATTGGCTAATTTGGGCCGTATATCGCGGTTAGGGGGTTGAAAAGCCTTCAGAGTTTGCTCGAGTAAATAGGTCGAAACTGAGCGAAGCGCCCTCTGTTGGTATTAATTCATTACGTTGAGAAGGAGCTTTATGGTTGAAGGGAATTCTGAGGATGGTGTTCCCAAAACAGGGTGCCCCTTAGGGGTTTCTCCTAACATCTCTTAGGTATCATTAGATATAGCAGAGCGCAAGTACAAATTAGACTGCTCCAAGGGTAACGACTTCGGTAAGGATTTGGTCTGATGCTAATGAATTGATGAATCCCACAGCCCTCCTTTTAGTTTCCTCAGTCGAACTACCTACTACGGAAGCTCTATTTACATTCTTGGAATCATATATATGTCAGTAGTATCAATATAAGCTTCAGTAGTGTAAGAATTCACTTTTTTTGGTTAAAGAGCTAAAAAAGCTAATAGTTTCGAGATTTTGATTTCAGAAACATCAGTTATCTTGAGGGCAAAATGTTCTTGAGAAAATTCTATATATTGCTGATCTTATCATCATATCCACCGCATTGTTCTGAGTGAAATCACTCACATGAATAGAAAAACATCTACCAAGTCTCCAGTCTCCAGGGAGACATGTATTCTTTCGACAACCATTATTGGTCCTACTCTCCTGTCGAAATTTGACAGGAAGCTTCCCTGAGACGACTGAGATATAATTACTGGGGCATGATCAGCAGAGAGCTCTGTTCTGGAGCATGTCCCTTCAACAATGATGAGATTGACAGTATCCTTCCATGCCAAGGATTCCCAACTACCACGAGTTTTGGTTTATTATTTTCAATAATGAACCTTTGGATTCGACCAAGAAAAATTTTTTTTAACCCCCCCTCAAAATTTGTTAGTTTAACGTTTCAAGGTACGTGGTACACAATGGTGTTTTTATTTTTCTACTATAGATCACTCGTCTGCAAAGCCACCAACCATCCAACATGAAGAAAAACATCGATCGCATTTCGGTCAGCTAAAATATTGATAAAAAGGTACTGTTTTTTCATCAATTTTAGATAATATAGATTTTTTAGAATTTTTTCGAGACCACGCTGGAGCCCTGTAGGACAAAACCGTTCGCTCCCTACGAGAATTTAAGGGTTGGACGTACGATAAATCAGAAACACGAGCCTGCATCGCGAAAGAGGCCTAATCTCCTTTCAAATTATAGCTGACCGAAATGCGATCGATGTTTTTCTTCATGTTGGTTGGTTGGTGGCTTTGCAGACGAGTGATCTATATAGAAAAATAATAAACCATTGTGTAATAATTTGCAGCGTTTTTTCTTTCTTATAGAGCCCGATGTATTTACTTCAACGGGACCTGCTTCTTGTAAACAATCAACAATAGATTTCTTGAGGGTTTTTTGTCCACCTTACTTTTTTGTTCATTCTAGAACTCTCAATTATCTCTTTGCCAAGTTGAACGAATATTAATAAATAAAATAATGTTTAGAAAATAATATAGAAGAAAGCGTGTAAGTTATTACTAAACGGTTAATACCATTTCAAGATTTTTTGTTACCAAAACGGCTTCATCTTCTTCATTGCGTTGTTTACTTAATATTAGTATCGATTTACGTGTACACAATTACTTTGAACACGTTCTGTAATCAATAACCGATAACCACTGTGGTACCGTGAGTCAGAAAGTTCGTAATCCTCTGACAACTTTTCAACTGCAGAACTTCCAGGTTCATTATCGATAAACCGAAAACAGTGTAACTTATGGCGCCGGGAAAGTGAACTCCCCTAAAAAACGGTAACATTTATTCGGAGAAGCCATTAATCATTCTGATTGAACAAAAGTTTTGAATTAATCACCTGTCTCGGAGGCCTAATGCACAATGTCAATATTGATGGAGATGTAGGGGAGATGTAGGAGAGAAAGTTTTCCGTTCGAGAATCACCAAGTTGAAGCAACCTCTTTCTCAAATATCGCTAACCTCTCGGTAGTTTTTGAAGTCGTTTGTAAAACTTTTAACACTATTAGATGTTACAAGTACCAATACAGTCTCAGCTATTAGGGAGAAATCGATTCAACAACAAATTTCTAACAGAAGGTACCTTTTCGCAACTTTTTCTACCTCATGATTTTGAGTATTTTTTTGTCTTGCGAAAAATTGAAATACCTTATTGATATCGTGAGCGACTTTTAACAAAAAATTGATTTGATTGGCTATTTCCGACAGTGACTAGTCTTTTGCGATTCACACTCGTGTTTCTGGTCTATTGTAAGTTTATCTCTTAAGTCTCCTTAGGGAGCAAATAGTTTGTCCAACAGAGGTCTGTGGGTGGTCTCATTCAATTCTCTGTTAACTATATGAAAAAACAATTACTTTAAATTGAGATGTGACTGACAGTAGGTAACCAAAAAGCTTCGCGGCACAACGTTTCTCCAGCAAATGAAGCCAATATTACCAAATTTCATTAAAATCGGCCCAATAGACTGCCGTGTACGGTGGACGGATGGATTTTTATTTTAATCGATTTTTGGATTTTATGTTGAGAGGCGTTTTTTGGGAGGGGGGGTTAAATTAGTTTTTTCTCGTTCGAATAAAAAAAAGCCACCTGAACCCCCAGATGGTTACTGCTTAGAGCAGTGGTCTTCAACACTCGCGGCCCCGCGGCCGCTTGTGGCCTTGTATATTTTTGTGGCCCGCCGAATGATTTTGTTTCCAAACAAATAGGAAAACATTGCAGCACTGAAGTTGGCCAATTGCTTCGGCCGTAGTAGGGAATTCGTTAGTGGCAAAGCAGGTTGGCAACCCTTATTCTCAAGGTCACTCGTAGCATCGCAACCCACGCCAGTGTCATTGTCTCAGTCTGTTTCACCTATTTCTATTGTCTGGCCCGCAAGTGAACGTTAGTTTAAGTTTAGTGAATAATGGCTTCGTGTTATTAACACTTTCCGTGGCGGATGATGGTAATAACCATCATGCCGAGTTTCGCGAGTGGCGTATGATGGTTTATGACCATCACAGCTCTAATCAATTCTCCGAGCTGTTTCATCGTTCTGCTACCTAGTGGATGACTTAAGAACCTCTTTCGGATTTTTCTCGTGCTCAGTAGGTCCCTCTAGTCGCCACGGAGACTGCCCCGTTTTCACTTCTGGGGATTCTGTTATCTTTAAGATTTGCGGGTTTGCACTACCGAATTCCTGACAAAAAGGTCTCCCGCAACAGGCGAGAAACCAGTTTTTAGGTCCGCAAGGAAAGTGTTAAGAAACGGAAGATTACCGATGAGTGCCGAGTGTTTTCAAGAAAAGTGGACTGATCTATACTTTTTGTAAATATAAAAAACAAAACCAGTTTGTTTGGTTTGTAATGAGTCTGTCTCCGTAATGAAAGAGTACAATTTAAAGCGGCATTATGACGCAAAGAACGCTTCCAAGATGGACGCAGTACAAGGTCAGTTTAGATTGGATAAGGTGCGAGATTTAAGGAAAAAACTTGAGAATCAACAATTTACGTTTACTCGGCAAAACGCGCGAAAGTGAATCAAGTGTTAAAGTTAGCTATATCATTTCTGAACAAATTGCTAAGCAATCAAAGCCATTCACAGATGGTGAGTTTGTAAAGCAGTGTATTGAATCGGCAGCCGGAAATCCTATGCCCAACACAAAAACATTTGTTTTCAAAGGTTAGTTTATCTGGGGTCACAGTTGCCAGAAGAATTCACAAATTTGATGTTTTCAGTATAATTTTGAGTTTATAGCATGTTTAAATATATGTCAAGTACACCTATATTGTTTTCAATATTGATGTTTTAATACAGTCATCAACAAATATAAAATGTTATAACAAATTCATGTAAATTATTTTAACCTGAGACAAAATTCACACACATACATATATATATGTATATGTATATACACGCTTAATAAATGCGGCCCTCCAAGTCCTCCATGACAATAATTTGGCCTTCAAATAATAAAAGGTTGAAGACCACTGGCTTAGAGCCTTCGGCTAAAATTAAAGAATCATGAACATGATTTAGCCGTGTTTGTTTTGGTTGCTGTTTCCTTTACTCTGAATTTGTTGTCTACTGTTTTAATTTAGCTCTTTATGGGCCTGCTTTCATTTTATTCACCTCTTGATGTCAAAGGTATTGTTATTATTAAGAAATCGAAACATCTAAAACGTCGAAGCATCTATAAAAGCCTAGGTTACTAGATCCTTTGATTACTGTTGGTAAAAACGGTTCCAGCCAACTACATAAATAAAAATCCGCTAAATCGAAGTTGGTTCTTACCATGCATAAACTTTAGGTGACATAACTCCGACATAAAAATTAACAAAATCTCGCCTAGTTTCAAAATCCTTTGATTACATTCGTAAAAACCAAGCCAACCAACAAACAATAATCCACTACATTAATGTTGTTTACAGTTTCTTATAATCAGAGGTAAATCTCAGCTTCGTCCATGTTTACAGCTGTTTTTGGCAGTATATATAAATTTACGCATAAATTGAGGGCTTTTCAACGAGGTGGCAATTAATTTTTTGTGGGAATGAAAACTGACAGCGATATATTTCCCTAGAAACGGGTCGGTGTATGTAAGTGAAAATCATTACAAAATCCGCGCTACTTTTCGTTCCATTCGTCACGTTTTTGCCCAATTAGGTGATAGCTAAAGCATGTTTCATGCTAACACCAAGTAAATCGGAATTAAATAAATCCTGGGGCAGTTCATATGAGATTTTGATATTCATCATTCTTATCCAGAAATATACCAATGATTGGAAAACCATGCAGTTGTTACCTTTGTAAATGAAAAATTGTTCTAAACTAAGAAAAATGTGCGTAACAGTCAATATGCTGACATGCATTACCTTCAGGAAATTCCTACCTATAGAGATTTCAACTGATCGATGGAATACCAAACTTGAATCACCGGCAACTGTCAATCATCCATCATCCAGAAAATCTCATAAATTGTCTAGGGCCGTCTATAATACGAATCGACAGCATAGAAATGGATGTCGTAATTTCCATATTTCGACGTCGAAGGCCGCCCTTTCATCAGTTCACAGACGGTTTGCCACAAACATATTGTAGTTTCACCCTTCGAAAAGAGAGGGGGGTCTAGCTTAATACCCTGATATCGGCCGTAATCAATTATGCGCCACCGTAGGATTGAGGCTGTGCCCCCTGGTGCATTCTTGAGGCCTTACGCTCATATAGGGACACTTGATAGATCACTGCGGTAAATAGTGTGAACACATATGTTATACCGCATCCGTACGTAAGGGAGCGGAATCGCCGAATTAATGGAATGTTTGAGCAATCGACGGAAAGCGAAACCCACATGTGAACGGGGCGCAAACTTAACGGCGAAAATTGATTCGGATGTTTCCTTTACAACATCGGATCGGATCAATGACTCATAATGACTTTTTTCTCCAGAAAAACCCTCTGAATCATCGAGTGGCTCGACCACAAAGGACATCCGAGGACAAGAAGAGTCTCCTGGACGAAGGGGATTCTCCCCGACATTTCTCGCTGAAGGGTCCTTTTTACCCCATCATTTCTCGGATTGCTCCTGATGAAAACACTTGCAAAGAGGGGTTCCTCAATCCATTCAAGAGCTTTGAGGAGGGTTAATAATTTTTATGGGCTTTCACATTTTCTGTAGGAATTGATCAGCTCCTCGGGTCTCTCCAGAGCA